>CAUYLG010008981.1:0-31578 GCA_963573385.1 Cacajao melanocephalus
CGTTGTTGTCTGTGTCTGGGACTGTCCGGGGGGTCTGTGTCTGTGACTGTCCGGGGTGTCTGTGTCTGTGACTGTCCGGGGTGTCTGTGTCTGTGACTGTCCGGGGTGTCTGTGTCTGTGACAGTCTGGGGGGTCCGTGTCTGTGACTGTCCGGGGGGTCTGTGTCTGTGACTGTCCGGGGGGTCTGTGTCTGTGACTGTCTGGGGTGTCTGTGTCTGTGACTGTCTGGGGTGTCTGTGTCTGTGACTGTCCGGGGGGTCTGTGTCTGTGACTGTCAGGGACTGTCTGTGTCTGTGACTGTCCGGGGCTGGGGTGACTATGTCTGTCACACCGGGGTCAGGAAGGGCACTGTCCTTTGGCTGGACTGAGAGGGCCTGCCCGACCAGCCACATAGAGCGATTCAAGCCATTCCCAGGCGGGTCTGTTGTGCACCCTCTGACTTGCTGGGTTTTCTTTTGTTTTTTTTCCCCCCGAGATGGAGTCTTGCTCTGTCGCCCAGGCTGGAGTGCAGTGGTGTGATCTCTGCTCACTGCAACTCTGTCTCCCAGGTTCAAGGGATTCTCTTGCCTCAGCCTCCCGAGTAGCTGGGACTACAGGCGGCACCATCACATCCGGCTAATTTTTTGTATTTCTAGTAGTGGTGGGGTTTCACCATGTTGGCCGGGCTGGTCTTGAACTCCTGGCCACAGGTGAGCCACCTGCCTTGACCTCACAAAGTGCTGGGATTACAGGCGTGAGCCTGCTGTTCGTATCTGTGAAGGTCACAGTGGCACATCCGTGTGATGGAAGCCAAGTCAAGGACACAGATTCTGCAGGGAAGGCATTCCTCTGTGCACAGCAGCAGGCTCTGAACTGCAGTCTCAGGGCGGCCATTTCATCAGCAAATCAGCCCCCCACAGAGCTGATCTAGTGTGACTTCTGGTAGTTTTGGAATCTGGGATGCGGATGTGGGCTCGGGCTGTGGACATGGGATCAGGTGGACCCTGCTTCCATCCAGACCCTGCCACCCACAGCCTGCCCGGCGCTGGGGACGGTGTTTCCTGTCTGCGAGCCTCCACTTCCTTTTCTGTAATGCGCCGGGCTCTGGGCGTGTGACTGACAGTCGCATCAATGGTGCGCCGAATGCGGCGAGGCAGGAGAGGCTGGAAACAAGGCCGGCCCGGGGCTCTGTGTGGACGTCACCACCTCCTCTCCCTGCCAGTCCAGCCCGACCCGCTCTTGCCGGTACCTGTGCTGCGCCGAGGGCCCTGCTTGGTTCGGGAACGCAGCCGGCGACTCTGAGGAGCACTCCAAGGCCATAACGAGCAGGAAGCTCATTTTTAAAAAATGATGCCACCTCCCCACCTTTTTTTCATTTTTTCCCCAGATCTAAGGTCACACATTGCTCCTTGCATTAAGGAAAAAACCAGGAATGCTCTAATGGTCTTTGAGTCAAGGAAAGTTGCTAGATGACAAATGTGATTCCTCTGCACTCTCTGAGACCCAAGTCTGCTCCCAGGCGCCTCACAGAGGACACGCCCAGGGCCCACGGGGCCTGCATCCAGCCATGCCCACGGCGCCAGGCCAGGCTGTCTGAGAGGCCTCATGGGTCCTGTGGCTGCCCTCAGGACCCAGGCTCCAGTGCAGCTGAGACTCTCCTCCCTAGCAAACCCAGGCCAGGCTGCCCCGTCCCCCCAGCAGGGCCCGCCGTCCGCCTGCATCACCTGCTCGTACCCATCCATGCCACCTCTCTCCTCTTCTCTCTGTGCTGGAAGGCCAGCCCTGGGCCTTGGTCATGCCCTGTCGTGGTGTGAAATCGAATTACTTTCCCACAGCTAGCAGCGGGGGCAGCGGAAAGTAGATGAAGTGTTGGGGAAAATGAGAACTTGGATAGAAAAGAGGCTGAACGGGAGCAGGTCACCCCTTCCTTTCTGTCCAGGACAGACGGATGAAGGGGGCGGGTGGCACGAGGGGAGCCAAAGGGCCTGCCCTTCCCAGAAACTTCCCGCAGGGCTGCTAGGAGGATGTCCAGTTGCATCTGAAGTTCAGGAAGGGCACGTATGTCCCAAATACCGCATGGGTGTGCGTATACTGAACACGAACTCTTCTTCATCCGAAATTCTAATGTTAACAAAGGGCCATCCTGCTTCATGTTTTTGTTCACATTTGGCTGTTTTGCTAAATTTCTGGCAACCTGAGGCGAGGCGCGTAGGCGGTGTGTGAGGGTCACCTGGCCCACGGGAATCACAGAACCTCCCTGTGGGGGAACCCGTGGGAGGCGCCGTGGGTGTTTCCGGGTAGCAGGGCCGGGGGCAGGGTGGTTCATTCTCGCCGCTTGATCCTGCACTGAGTGTTTTCCAGGTTTGTCTAAGAGAGGCTCAGGGCTTGGAAAAGAGATTTCCTTGGCTGGGAGTGCAGAGAGGGACGGTTCGAAGTGTGACGTCGGTGGTGCGGGTGGCTAGGCAGAGAGTGGCTGAGGACCTGGTGTTCTCCTGGCCATCTCGGGGCCTTTCTGCTTCTGACCGCGCTGGGAGCTGAGCCGGGAGGAGGCAGGTGCCTTTCCTCCGTGCCTCACCGGTGGGAACACGGGACAAACGCCCACACCTGCTGTGGAGCAGGCCCTATCAGACGCGCACTTCAGTTCCTTGGCTCACTGTGCCCCACCCCTCCCAGCAGCCTTCTTGGTGGGGACTGTTCTAATCCAGCAGGAACGGGCCGTGGAAGCACGGGGGCTGAGCCCGGCTGGGCTGGCCCTGGGGTCCACGACGCGCGCTGCCTGGGAGAGCCCGCCTCCAGATGCTTGGTGTCTGTGGGGACACAAGACGGATCCCCATATTGCAGGGGACAGGGGAGGGGCCCTTGGAATGTGAACTTTCCCATGGGGAGAGACAGGTGGTGCCTTCACGGGGGGAGGGCTGGCAGACGAGGCAGCAGATGCCTCTAAAGTCTCTTCTTGGCTGTCTGCCTCTGCCGCTCACAGAGAAAAACGACGGTCTTCCTACTCCGGATTTCGCTGTGGTGTCTGATCAGATATTTTGGTACCATTTTCATGAAGGTGGGATGCTATTTGGGGCACAAAGGACTTAATGTTCAAAGGGATACTGTAGGGGTGCTCCATGCATTAAAGAAGGAGCTGGGAGACGTCTGCTTCCCTCCGCTCGGGGCCCCGTGGCAGCGCTCCCAGGCGGGCTCCCAGCTGCCAGCGACAGGAAGGCTGCTCCGAGGGGCAGCTGGGGCCATCTCTTCCCCGCTGCTGAGGCCTTGGGTTTGGGAGCTGCCCCCAACTCTGTCCTTAAAGACTGGGGTGAGAAGCTGAGAAAGGGCATAGGGTGGGAGCCTTTTCCTCTCAGAGGCCGCAGGAGGCTGGGGAGGCCCAAGTAGCCACGATCCTAGGCTGCTCACTCACATAAGTGCACACACATGCACACTCGCACCCTCATGCTTCCACTGACAGAGCTACACACACCCTCACTGTCTCACACTCACACTCAGAGACCCACACGCACCCTCACGGTCTCACACTCACAGGCCACACACCCTCACTGACTCACACTCAGACTCACAGACCCACATGCACACTCACAGTCTCACATTCACACTCACAGGCCACACTCACCCTCACTGACACACTCACACTCAGAGACCCACATGCACTCTCACAGGCCACACTCACCCTCACTGACTCACACTCACACTGAGAGACCCACACACACCCTCATGGTCTCACATTCAAACTCACTGGCCACACTCATGCTCACTGTCTCACACTCACACTCAGAGACCCACACGCACCCTCACGGTCTCACACTCAGAGGCCACACTCACCCTCACTGACACACTCACACTCACAGACCCACATGCACACTCACAGGCCACACTCACCCTCACTGACTCACACTCACAGACCCACATGCACACTCACAGGCCACACTCACCCTCACTCACACACTCACAGACCCACATGCACACTCACAGGCCACACTCACCCTCACTGACTCACACTCACACTCACAGACCCACACACACACTCACAGTCTCACATTCACACTCACAGGCCACACTCACCCTATCCCACACTCACCCTATCTCACACTCACACTGAGAGACCCACACACACCCTCATGGTCTCACATTCAAACTCACTGGCCACACTCACCCTCACTGTCTCACACTTACACTCACAGACCCACATGCACCCTCACTGTTTCTCACACACACAGACCCACACTCACCCTCACTATCTCACACTCCCAGACCCACATGCACCCTCATGGTCTCACATACATACAGGCCACATCCTATCTCACACTCACACTGAGAGAACCACACGCACCCTCATAGTCTCACATTCACACTCACAGGCCACACTGTCACGGTCTTACATTCACACTCAGAGACCCACACGAACACTCATGGTCTCACATTCAAACTCAAGCCACAGTCACCCTCACTTTCACACTAACACTCACAGACCACACACACCCTCACTGCCTCACACTCAAAGTCACAGGCCACACACTCTCACACTCACAGTCACAGACCCACACCCACCCTCATGGTCTCACACTCACAGGCCTACACTCACACTGTCTCACACTCACACACTCACCCTCATTGTCTCACACTCACACCCACACCTCACTGTCTCTCACACTCACAGGCCCACACTCACCCTCGTCTCACACACTCACACCCACACAACCTGTCTCACACTCACACTCACAGACCCACACTCACATTCACGGTCTTACACTCACCCTCACAGACCCAGAAGCACCCTGTCTCACACACTCACACAGGCATACACTCACCATCACTGTCACACTCTCACCCCTACTCACACCCAATGGTCTCACACACTCAGACCCACACTCACCCTGTCTCACACTAACACAGGCCACACTCACCCTCACTGCCTCACATTCACACTCACAGACCCACACGCACCCTCATTGACTCACAGTCACACTCAAAGGCCACATTCACCCTCACTGTCTCATACTCAGACCCACACTCACCCTCATGGTCTACATTCACACTCACAGGCCACACTCACCCACACTGTCTCACACACAGTCACAGGCCACATCCACCCTCACTCTCTCACACTCACGGTAACAGACCCACACCTTCACGGTCTCACAGTCACACTCATAGGCCTACACTCATGCTCACTGTCTCACACTCACAGACCCACACTCACCAACAGTCTCACACTAACAGACCCACACACACCCTGTCTCACACACTCACAGGCCCACACACAGTGTAACACACACAGACTCACATTCACTGTCTCACACTCACACAGGCACACGCTCACTGCCTCACACACTCAGGCTGACACCCTCATGGCCTCACACTCACACTCACAGGCCCACACTCACTGTCTCACACTCACACTGACAGACCGACACACTCACTCTCACACACACCCTCACAGGCCCACACTTACAGACCCACTCACACTCACTGTCTCACACTCACACTCACAGGCCGACACACACACACATAGACCCACACTCACCCTCATGGTCTCACACACAGGCCCTCATCCTCACTGTCTTACACTCACACAGACCCACACTCACACTATCTCACACTCACACTCACAGAACCACACTCAGACCTACACTCCCCATCTCACAGTCACAGACCCACACTCACCCTCATGGTCTCACACTCACAGGCCCACCCTCACACTGTCTCACATTTACACTCACAGACCCACACTCACACAGACCCACACCCACCCTCACGGTCTCACACACTGACCAACACTCACCCTCAGTGTCTCACATTCACAGGGGCACACTCACCCTGTCTCACACTAACAGTCACAGACCCACACTCACTGTCACTGTCTCATGCTCATACCCTCACACCTACATCCATTCACACTCACACATGCACACCCTCACTCGTCCATACACCCTGACTCTACACTCACACTCATACACACACTCACATATGCACACCCTCACTTCCACTGTCACACTCACACCCTGACTCCACACTCACACTCATATCTACACTCACACTAACATGCACACCCTCACTCTTCCACTCACACACACGCTGACTCCACACTCACACTCTCATACCTACACACACTCACACTAACACATGCACACCCTTGCTCTTCCACTGTCACACACATCTTCACTCCACACTCACTCTCACACTCACACTCTCTCATGTCTCCGGAACACCTTTGTGAACTCCGGCTGTCTAGTGCTTAATGGAAATGCAGTAGCATGAGGGATGTGTCCAGGGAAGGGCCAGTTGCCGGCTTGCTTGTTGTGATGTGAGCGCTGACGACAGGGCTGACTCTCTGTAGAACACACCTGCACCACGCCAAGGATGTCCAGAACACCGCAGCCGGGATGGTGCTGCTTATTCAGAAAGGACGTGAGGGCTGGGAGCCACGGCAACTCTGCCCAGGGCTTTGGAGACGTGGAGCACCTGGTCCAAGAAGCCATAGCGAGACCCATGAGCTCTAGGGCCACGGGGAGGTTCCAGCCAAAGATAGGACTGGACATCTCAGCTCACAGGGAGAATTCCGCCGGGCTATCTGGGCTGGGAGCGTTCTCACCTCCCTCATGGGACAAGCGATGGTGTGGCCATGCTCAGCCCTGGGGACTGGCTGCCTGGAGGTGCTGCTGGGCGGACGCCTGGGCTCCCCATGAGGTTTAGGCAGATCTTGCCTTCCAGGGTCTTGTTTGGCTCATCATTTACAAACAAGGTGGAGGAGCTGCCAGGTCCTAAAAGGCTCCACACAGAAGCACCTGGCTTTGCCCCAACCATCCTCTGCCAGGGACTCCCCAGTGGGAATGCTTACGTGAGTTGTCTGGAGCTTAGCTCTGCCTGAGCTGGAAGGAGGCAAGAACAAGGTGGCTGCTGGCTGTGCAGCGACCCCAGGGCCTGGCCTGGGAAAACTCCAAATGGACCCTCACAAACTTCTGCATCTTTGTGACAGCTAGTCCACATCTCCTGGGAAGAGAAAGAAGAGAAACGCTGGTTCGTCTTGCCTCAGCAGCTGCTGTTGAGGTGTGTAATTCACACACACACACACAAACAGGAACACACACGAGCGAAGAGACCCAAATACCACAACGTTGCAATTGCCCCTTCAACAGTTTCCCAAAATAGTGTGAAAATCTATTCAACGTACTGATCACACATTCTCACCATAACGAAAGAAACGGCTGCAATTCCTGAGTCTCGCAGGTCCCTTCGAATATTTAGAATAGCACCGTCACGCCTGTTGTCACAGTGCGTGTTGTCAAAAACAGTCAACCGGAGTATCGCATCAACATATTTTAAGATTCTTTTATGGAACGCGTTTTTTTGACACAAATTCAGTAATGACTGAACTGCCAAGTGATGAGAATGTGATGTTGATCCTGGCTGTGACTGCAAAGCTGTCATGCGTGGCCTCCCACAGAAGGACTGTATTCTGTGCTCTGAGCTCTACCTTTCAGGGGGCCTCCACAGCTCCGTGTGTGAAGCTGGGTGAGGTTCCTCTGCTGATGGAAGCTCCCTGGAGGAGTGTGGGGCGGGGGGCACCTCAGGCCTCCTCTCTTCACACCCGTCCACTGAGGGGCTGTGGTCCTATCGTCAGTGTCACGGGAGCAACTGAGAGGGAGGTAGCAGATTCGCTAAGAAAAGCGATAATTATCGGTCACGTTATGTCTCGCGTGGGTCCCATGCCTCGGGGTCTCATGGGGTCTCGTGGAGAAAGGAAGAAACAGCCGTTGGTTGGGTGCTTTCTGTGCGCTAGGGATTGCACTAACGTTCTCCTGAGCGTTCCCTCGGTCCCCCGGCCGCCGTAATCCTGCTGTTATCTCTTCTTGCTGGCTGAAGAAATGCAGGCTGACGCGCCCTGGGCTGGAACAGAGCCTGAGCCGGTCCGCAAGCCAGCCCTGACCAGGAGCAACCAGGCTTTTCCTCGCCATTGCCCTGCTTGACTCCCAAGCCACCCCTCGCTTCCGTGGCTTTGATACGAATGCTTATCCTTTGTTATTTTTTGCATTTGAAAATGTGTTTTTAGCTGTGCAAATTTATGGAGTATGTGAGAAATTTTGTTACATGTGTATAACGTGCAGTGATCAAGTCAGGGCATTCAGGGTGATCTCGAACGCTCAGGTAACCAAACAAAATCAAGCCTATGAGCCTACATTAAACCAACGGCTTCTGCACAGCAAAGTAAACAACAGGGTAACGAGAGAGCTGGCTGAATGGGAGAAAATTATTTGCAAACCATTTATCTAACAGGCGACGAATGTCCAGAATGTACAAGGAAATCAAACAACTGAACAGGAAAAAAAAAATCCCACTAAGAAGTGGACAAAAAACCTGAACAGGCATTTCTCAAAAGAAGACAGACACGTGGCCAAGAGGTCTATGAAAAAATTTTCGTCATCACTAATTATCAGAGAAATGCAAACCAAAACCACAAGGCGATACCGTCTTACTCCAGTCAGAATGGCTGTTACTAAAAAGACAAAAAGTAGCAGATGTTAGCAAGGACTGGAAGAAAAGCGAGCTCTTAGACGCTGCTGCTGGGCCTGTAAGCACAGCCTCTGTGGAAGGAAGAGTGGAGATCTCCCAAAACGCTAAAACCAGAACTGCCATTAGATGCAGCAGGCCCAGTACGGGGTGTCTGCCCGGAGGAAACGAAATCAACATATCGAAGGGACTCCTGCACAAGCCGCTGTCCGCTGCAGCCCTGTTCACAACAGCAAAGACATGGAACCAACCAGCGCTCATCCCAGGGACGGGGTGCCTGCCTGCTGCCTGCTGGGGCCCTGGCCCAGGCAGGTGGGGGCTCGGTCCGGCAGGCCGCAGAGACCCGTGGCTCGGTCCCGGTCCCTCCCGTCCTCTGCACAGGGCAGCAAGCCTCCTTGCCCTACCCTGCGAGGCGCCCCAGCCTGACTGTTTTCCTGCTCTTACACATCCTGTGTGCTGCTCATCAGCTGACCCTCCCCTCCGAGGAGGGTCCGAGACCACCCTGTCCCCGGCCCCTGGCAACTGGCACGGTTCCCAGTGCGTAAGAGCTGCCACACTCCAGCAATCAGAAAGCAAACAGGCAAACGGCACCAAAGCCCCAGGGCAGCCACCGAGCTGCCTTTGGAGGCTGCAGTCTCAGTCTTTCTGAACTCACTGAGAGAACAGCAGAGGGAACTGGTGTTAAGCAATAACTGCATCAACGTTTGCGATACCACGAGGTTCCGCCTCCGTAGCCAGGCCCACCCCTGCCAGGGCCGGGGGCGCCGAGCAGAGCCTGGACCTGCGCCTGCACCCACCGCCCAGGAGGCAGCGCCTACAGCTCCGTCTCACGCGGGGCTCTGCAGGCCTCCAGCGTCTGCTGATCTGCCCTGGGTGTGACTTCCGCCAGCCCACAGCACCCACCTCTGCCCTCTCACTCCGACGACGACCCGGCCCTTCCCACCAGGTTTCCACGGGGCAAGTCCTTGTCTCTGAAGCTTTTGCAGGAAGATCCCAGTTTCGAGGCAGAGGTCAAGTCACAGGCAGGAGTGAGGCAGAAAGAGCTCCATTTTCTCTTTGACTTAGACGTAAGTCTGCCTTCTAATCACAAGTGCCATAGAAGCGTATAACAAATGTAAACAATAAAAAGGTAAAGCACAGGGAGAGAGGTGGTCCCTGTCCTGGTCCCTGCCACTCCCAGTGCAGGCGCCCTCGAGGGACAGTGCCGTTGCCCTCTGCCCATTTTCTAAAAGCCCATCCACTGCCCTCTCCCTCAGCGCCCTTTGAGCTCTTGCTCATGGGTAGGCACCATCTACTCGCAGTTCTTCGGCAGTCCTGTGGAGTCAGTGTGGAGGTGTCTCAGCCCACACAAGCGCAGAGCTGCCTGGAGGACGCGGGGTTGTGAGTGAGACCGTCACAAGCGGGAGGCCGACGGTGATCTGTGCCGCGTCGCGAACGTGGCCCTGCTGCGCTGGGGAGCTCTCCGCCCTGCGAGGCCTGGTCTGGGGCAGGGATGTGGAGCTGAGGTGGTCTCAGGGATGCAACGGGAGCCGGTGCTGGGCCCTTGAGTTTCCTCTGCACGCCTGGGCCAGCAGATCCCGCATCGGCCGCTGGTGTCCCTTCTGGCGAGGTGTTTGCTAAGCACGCCACATACCAGCTACACAGCCACAGGGGGCTTCAGAGATGACCCACAGCTGTGAAGGGCTCCAGAGAGCTTTAGCGGAACTGGCCTTGGGGAAGGAGCAGAGAGGAAGGGGGTGCCCGTGGGTGCTGACTCATGGACCACCAGGCTGGAGGGTTTGCTGCCGTGGTATCCTTCGAAGTCAAGCCTCCTCCTCGTGGGAACCAGCTCCCGGGGGAAAGGCCACAGGGACACGGATGTGGGGAGGCAGCGCACGTGCGGTGTCAGTGGTCAGAGGGCTCTGGCCACAGGGTTCATGTCGGCAAATTGTGGCAGCCGGCGCAGGGTCCGAGCCTGCACTGAGGGCTTTGAACTCCCACTGGAGCTTCTGGTGTTGGGAGGGCTGTGATGCGATGTGGTCAGGGAGATTGGGAGGCCAAGACTTGGAAGGGCAGCGTGTGGCAGCCGCCCCGTGCTCCGTGTCCTGAGGGAGGCACTGCCTGGAGCCCAGGTGTCAGGGAACACTCGGGCAGGAGAATTGCATCAGGAGAATTCACGTGATTCCGGGAGGAGGACGTTCATGTGCCTCAGGTGGGTTCTCAGAATCAGAGACCCCAACGGTAAACCCAGGTCCCTAGTTCCAGGGCCCTTCAACTCACTTCACGTTGAAGCCATTTTATAATAGATAACGTCCAGTCTTCTCCCAGTGCGTTCGGCCTGCAGGACCCACTGGGTCTGTCCCAGTGATGTGGATTGTGTTTTGGGAAGAGTGCTGACTGGCAGCAGCAACGCTATAGGCGAGTCCTCTCCCGGCTGGAGCAGAGTGAGGCCCCCTAGTCACATGCTCACATTTAAGTCACGGGGGGTCTCCAAGCTAGAGACTCAGCCCTGGGCTCCAGGCTGCTCTGATGGGCCGAGGCATCCGTTACGTCATGAAACAAGCTACCGGGAAATCCAGTAAGGACGTTTCTCTGCCTTTTAAATTTTTAAATATGAACAAGGGGCATAAAGCCTGTGTTTGTTTCTGGATTGTAGTATGTTTTCTCTAGGAATTAATTCAAGGGGCGAAAAGTTTCCACCTAGACATAGTCAAAGTATCAGCAAGGAAGGAATGCTCACATTTGCTTTCAGGAACTTTGAAAATGGAGCCCAAACTCTACCTTAACAGGCTTCACAGTGCAGCAGCTCAGCTTGGAAGCCACAGACCACCCTTGGGTCTGGCCAAGGATGTGGTGGGCAGCAGACGTATGCTGTCATTTCCAGCAATTACGTACCCACCTGCTCTAGGGGCAGCTGTTTTCTGGTTTGGCTGAATTGTCTGCACGGAGCCAAACAGAAAACGTTACAGCTGAGTCCCACTTGTAAGTGCAGCAGTGACGTCACCACAGCGTCCGGGAAGGCATGTCCACGCGTCCGTTCAGGCCTGCGGTCAGGAGGACAATGACTCGCGGGAAGGTGGTTTCCGTGGAGGCAACTGGGTAGAGGGCAGAGCTTTGCCTTTGCCGTTCAGCCCCCGCCTGTGGAGGGAGGGGGGGCAGAAGCCATCTTCACTCCAGGCTCTGACCTTCATTAAAAAAAAAAGAAAAGAAACACTCACAGGTTTCCTTTTACTTAGGAGCAAAGTCTTGATACAGAGGGTCTGTCCTGGTCTGCATTTCTCCAGGCCTCAGCAGCTGGCCCCAGTTCTCCTTCTCGGAAGGGACTTCTGGGCCCAGCAGAGGCTTCACCTCAGCACACAAAACCCAGGCTTGTTTTCAGGAGCACTGGGGGTCCTGCAGGGCGCAGTGCAGGTGGTGGGCAGAGGAAGGGGCTCACCCTCCCACAGCGCCGAAGCACCAAGCAGCAGGCAGCTCTGGAGCGGAATGAACGGCACGGCAGACACTGCCTAGGACCCTCCACACAGTCCAGAGGGGCTGCGGCCTCAGGGTCCCAGAGTTGCCCCTGCCAGGGCACGCAGCTGTAGGTCTGGGCCCGGCTCAAAGGGCTTCCCATCAGGAGCAGCCCACGTGGGCTGCAGCGTCTCTGCGGGAGGGAGGGCGTGAGGCCATCGGGGTGGAGGTCCCTGACTCAGCCCTGAGCTGCACCTGGGAAGGCAGGTGGCAGCCGGGGCTGAGAGGGCAGAGTTGAGGGCAGACTGTGGACAAACCTGGCATGGATGGGGCAATGGTGGGTGACGTGAGCAGAGCCATGCCAGGACAACCAGGGAGCCGGGGAGACCTCGTCTGAAGAAGCTCGGCCGCTGGAGAAGGCTGACCTGACACTCTGCATTCTCTCTGTCTCTGTTGACGGGAAGCACCTTTACCTGGAAACTGTGTGTTTCTAGGGTTGAGCTGGTGCTTTTTCAGTAAGCGAGCTCTCAAAGCCCTTCCAAGGCTGTTCTGCCACCTGGACGGAGGCTTCCGGCCCAGCTCTGACAGCCGGGCATCATTAGCAGGGATATTAACGTTTTGTCAGGGCTGTTCTATGAGAGGCGGGGGGCTGGGTGCCTCCAGACCAGGCCCGCCTGTGGGGCTCAGCGCTGCAGTACCTACTCCTAAGAAGCACGCCTGAAGAGGTCCGTCCTGCCACGCAGTGGCAGAGGCCTCGGCAGGTGTCCCGTGCCCACCCAGTGGAGAGGCCCAGCTGTGTCGGGAGTGGCAGGCTGCCCTCCACCGTGCGTCCTCGCTGCCTGAGGGTGTGTTTCACCACAGTGACGGGTCTCTGCTGACTGAGGAGGCCCACGGGCCTTCTGCTGAGCCCAGGGCCCGCTGCCGTGTCAAATAAGCTCACACTCAGGGCGTTTCTGGGCTGCTCCTGGGCCAGGCAGAGCTGCAGGCCTGCTCAGCACCTGCAGGGCACCCCAGAGGCACCAGGCACCGCCTCGTGACCCAGCTTCTTGTTCAGCACTGCTGTGTTCTTGCTTCTCACTCTATCAGGCTCTGGAAGAGAATTCTACGAAAACAAAGAAGAAAGCAGAGGCAGTTGTGCAAGTCACGTGATGCTTCTGTCGTCCGTCTCCACGCCGGCCGTGCGTCTTGTCGGCGCGCTCTTCTCTCTGGGCTTACAGTCGCTCAGATCCAAGGTACAGACAAGTGCAAGGCCCAAATCAGGCGCCAAACACACTCTGCTGGCTTGTAAGAGTGACTTGTTTCTGATGTGGAGGCGCAGAAGCCTGGACGGACTCTGTGTGCCGAAAGCTCTATCGGGGCAGCCCGTGTTCCCCGTGCACACGCCGCTGGGCTTTGTGCACAAAGAAAGCCTTGTGGGCTTGGAGGCCCTCCAGACAACAGAACAATTTGCCCGCCCAGTCTTGTCGTTTGGTGGTTCATACCAGGCCACGGGGCCCGGGGGAAACCCAAGAGCCCTCCTCCCACGGCTTAGGGCCTCGTGGCAACCACTTCCCAGGGACTGCACCAGCTTGTTGGTGGCTTTCTCCTGGCCCCGCCGGGGTGTGCTAAGGTGACTGTGAGGGGGGATGTACACTTGGGGCGGGGCACAGCTGGTGCCCAATACTTCTAGTGGGTCCCTGCCCTGGCAGAATGTCCTGAAGACAGGAACGGAAATTCCCTCAGAACATCCCTGTTCCCTGGGCTCGCCCGTCTCCACGGCAGCACTCCAGGGTGGTCTGTAGTCAGAGGGGGCCAAGTTGCGATGATTCAAGGCTGAAGCCACTCAAGGAGCTGGAAAAGCCTCTAAAAACTCTGGAGGTCACAGCTGCCCAAGCCCGTCCCTCCACTCTCTCCTGGCCAGCACCAGCCTAGCAGCCCCTGACAATGGCATCCCTGGGTGGTGGCCCTGGGAGTCAGATCCTTAAGGGCAGAGTCAGGGTGAGGCGCTCTGAACTCATGAGAGAGAAGCTGTGCCCACTCTGCTCAGCAGGGCTGAGCACACGCCCAGTGCCTACTGAGAAACGACTTTGGCAGGTGAATGGTGAAGGAATGTGCTGGAAGGAAGCTAATGGCCCCGTGCTGCGTGAGCCTTTACCAAATTCTAGACCTGGTCTACTGTCGACGGCCACTTCCAAGCTTATGTGGCTCTGCCTCTGCAAGTAACCACACACGTTTTCACACCTGCACAATTGCATCCATAGAATAAATCCATACTGATAGAATTGCCCAACCAGGTGTCACATGCACCTGCCATTCCTACGGATACGGCCAGTTTTCTGCTCTTGGGAAGGGACGGCCTTTGCGTAGCCTTCACAACTCACAAGGCGCTGACTGCCCGCACCCTGGCCCTGGGCAGGGCTCCGTGAGCAGAGCAAGTTGAGCACTTTTTCATGTAGTTAAGAGGGCCTCATATTTTCTTTGCTGTGAACTCAGTTGAAATCCTTTCCTTCTTTTTACTTACTGACTCACTGGTCTCTTTCTTATTGATTTAAATATTTGGAAATGAGTGCTTCTGGTCTTAACAGCAAATTCTTTTTCAACGTGTTATTATCTTTTGATTGGCTCCTGGTGGTGTTTCCTTCCAGGCAGAAGTTTTTTATTTTTGTGCAATCTGTGCAATCATATTTCTTAACATTATTATAGCTTCTGGGTTTTGTTTCGTATCTGGATCTTCCATACTTCAATGTCATCAAAATTTCTCCCATGCTCTCTTCTTTGCTTCTTTTCTTCCTTTTTTTTCTTTGTGGCAGTTACACCTTTGCTCCGTCTGGAATTAATTTTGGTGAAGTATAGAACCAACTTTATAGTGTTTCTAGACTACCCAGTTGGCATCATCACATGAATACCCTGTTTCCCCTCATGATTTAAATGTCTTTATGTAATTCGCAGTATTGTGAGGTCTATTTCTATACGTTCTAATTATTTGTTTCCCAGTAACATATAGTTTTAAATGGAATTTTGTAACATGTCTTAATATACGATAGTAATACTTTCTCTATGACTTGTTTCTTCTTTTAGGTTTGTCTTTTCTTAAATCTTTTCTCACACAAATTTAGATTTAGCCTGTCTGATTTTTAAACAGTCAGCCTTTTAGCTGGGATTGTGTTATACGAGCAGAATAACTTTGCGAAAGTTGACGTCTTTATGCCTGCTTGGCTTCTGCCCGTCTGTGTACTCCCGCCCGAGGCAGGGCAGAGTTTTCCTGGTGTACATCTTTCACACTTCTTGCTAAGTTTGTTGAATTATATCTTTGCACATTTTCGTCAATTGCTCCTTAAGGGTTATCCAGATGTACAATAAAATGATCTATAAGTAATCGTTGCTTTGAATTCTCCTTTCTCGTTTTTGCACTTCCAGTTTCTTTGCCCTAATTGCACGGGATGTACCTGCAAAGCAGTGTGAGAATGCACCCTGGAAACGCGAGTGTCTTGCTCTTCATGGCCGGAGGGAATGGTCAGGATGAGACAGAGGGCATTTATCATGTAGAAGAACTGTTCACCACTTTCTGTTTCGTGAGGAACATTCCACTGTCTATTTCAAAGCATAGAGAATGGATGTTGACTTCCATCCGCTGTTTGCTGGCATTCCCAGGGCTGATCATGCTATTTTTCTCTTTTGCTCTCTTGAATGGTGATTTATGTTAATAGACCCAATACTGAGCCATTGCCACTTGGACTGGGCAGAACCCAGAACACACACTTAGTCGCGGCGTGTGGTTCCCCACACGCTGCTGCGCTCCGTTTGCCCGTGTTTTATTTGGGCTTTTTACGTCGCTCTTGATACGTGAGGTGGGTCGGTGGTTTGGGTCGGTTGGTTTGTTTTAAACTGGTCTCTTTGGTGTCAATGTCATGCTGGCTTCACAAAATAACGTGGACGCTCTCCTTCTGTTTTTGTTTGGAATCGCTTAAATACTGCTGAAATCGATGGGGAAATGGCACAGCTGAAAATGGACGTTTTCCGCTCTTTATCCAAGTAAGCTTGAAATGGCTCTTTTTATGTACATCTGCTGGAAATTAAAATATAAGTCAGACATTACGAAGAAATCTCTATTTTATTTCAGTTGAGATTATGAAGTCCAAGAGTAGGAGTCTGCTGAATTCCAAGCTAGACTTGCCCTTAAATCCATTTGGTACCCAACATACATTTCTTGGTTAATTCAAACGTTGCTTGAAGGCCAGACCGTCATCTTTTTTAAGCCACACTGTTTACGTTTACAAGCTGAATAATGAATGATACAGAAGAATATAATTCAGTGAGGGACGAAGTCGCTGTTTTTAGGGAGTGTAGCGTCCTACGAACAAGGGGTCTCGTGGCCTGACCACGCCCTGGTCAGGTCTGTGGTGACCATGCGGGGCTCTTGGAGGAGCCGGTGGGATTATCAAGGTCAGGAGGGGTCGTCTGGCCTGGGAGGACCCAGGAACGGGGGGACGGTAGGGAGGGGGCCGCCAGCATTCACCGTGACGGAGGGACTCCGTTGAGCTCCGGAAGGCTGCACTCTTAAAATGGCCACCGAGACCCAGGCCCCTGTCACAGGACACGTCACTTTTACAAAGAAACTTTTAAAACAGATTTTGCAAAATTCTGGGGGCCATGAGCAGACAGAGTGGTGATACCTGGGCCCTGGCCTTCTCAATTCCAGGCAGAGCCGGGTTGGGCTGACTTTAACCAAGTCACAGCTTTTCTTTGTCCCAGATGGAATCTCTCAGAGACACTGGCTTCCCAGGGAGTTTGTGGGATACAGACATTCTGTGTCACCCCACTTCTGCTCAGCATCTGGCAACAAGAAGGCCCCAGCGAGCCCGAAACACAGCTTGGCCTCCGTCTCTGGCCCCAGCTGTGCTGCAGGTGGCTCAGTCACCTCAGCCAACAGCAGACAGCCCGGGGCCTCTCTTCCTGGGAGGGAAGACCCTAGTCTGCTGTGCTCCTTGTGATAAAACGCTGTGGTCCCTGTGGACACAGAGCAGCCTCATCTGTGCTGCCTGAGACCCCACGTGGCCTCCACATGCCATGAATGTGCAGTCTGTGTGCCCTGAGACCCAGCGTCCTGGCACTCACGCCGTCCTGTGCAGAGCAGGGCCACACTGCTATTCTTAGTCCCAGGATTCCAAGCTCAGACAAGAGTGAGGAGGGCTCCCCACAGACATTTGCTACCAGACTGCGAGACGGGGAATAAATAGAATCCAGGCTTTGTGACAGTCCGTTCCCAGGTCTAGTTAAAGAAAAGAACACAGCCTCAGTTTGGCCCTGGTGAGGTGCCTCGGCCTCTCCACCTCATGCTGGGGTTCGTCGGCAGGGCTTTGGCCTCAGCACTTGGCTGATGTCCTCAGCAGAGAGGAGGTAGTTTGCCTCTTTTGGGGACTACTATGAACTGGCTGCTGCAGCTTCCATTAGCAGCTCCTCAACTCAAGCTAAAATAAAACTCAGGAACTCCCTCTGGGGGCTCGGATCAGCGGCACCTGCCCCTCCAGGATTGCACCCTAGGTGCCTTCCGGAGCAACTGAGCAGAACATCTTCCTGGGACTGTGGTCCACGGCTGGCCCTGCTAACAGCCAGCAGCAGCCCATGTGGCCTCATCACACTGGGTCTCCAAAATGCCATGGGCACAGCTGTCCACTGCCATGGGGTGGCTCTGGGCAGCAACTGCCCTGGACCGGGAGGCTGAGAATCCTCAGCCCTTAGACTCCAGCCTGAAGTTTGGGAAAGGCACTGGCGCCAGGCGAACAACAAGCCCCCACCCAGCTCTCAGACTGGTCTGCCATATTCCCAGCTATACCTGCCCTGAACTGTGGGGAGAAGGGCCAGACTGGAGGTGGGTGAGTGCTGGGGGCAGGAGGTGGGAGAGAGGTGAGAAAGGAAAATGCAGAAGGGGAGCCTGCACTTCCTTCCAGCTGCAGAACCCTCAGTCCCAGCCCACCCCCCATAACCTGCTCCCCCAGCCCCAGACCATCCCACAGCTTTCTGACCCCCTAGATCCCTAGACTACCTCCCAGCCTGCTGACCCCCAGCCCCCAGATCATTCCCCAGCCTGCTCCCCCAGCCCCCGGACCACCCTGCAGCCTGCTCCCCCAGCCCCAGAGCAGCCCCCAAACCTGATGACCCCTCAGCCCCTAGACCACCCCCCAGCCTTCTCCCCCAGCCCCAGACCACACCCCCCAGCCTGCTGACCCCCCCAGCCTGCTGACCCCCAGCCCCTAGCCCATCCCTCAACATGCTGACCCCCCAGCTCCAAGCCTGTTCCCCCAGGCTGCTGACCTCCCAGCCTCAGTACCACCCCAGCCTGCTCCCCCAGCTCCCAGCCCACCCCCACGCCTGCTGACCCTCCAGCCCCCAGGCCTCAGCACCCCCCACCCAGCCCCATTCCAGAGCACAGATAAAAGTGAAACCTGAGCGGCAAATGTTTGTGGAGCCGCCGCCAATCAAGGGCTTCGTTGCCAGGGTAACAGGGCACTTCATCAGCTCCAGGAACAGATGGTCAGTGAGCAACAGGCAGCATATGTTCCTGTAAGCCCTGACACGGGCACAGATGGAGGGTGGGCGGGAGGCTCGGCCCCCTTCCCATGGGCGCGGCACTGCCGGGAGGCACAGAGGCCAGGGGAGCCCGCGTGGCACGGGTGAGTGCGGGTCACTAACGGGCCAGTGCCTCCCCCAGCCTCGCTTAACCAGAGCGCAGCACCGTTACCAGCGGCCGCAGCCAGGCACACAGAGCTGCGCGCTGAGGCTGAATCACGGCCAGGGCTCCTCGTCAGCAGCTCACCTTCCTGTGTCACTGTCTCAGGCCTCTGGTTTCTGTGGATCTTTACAGGAGAAATCAAACGGCCCTTCACAGGATCAAAGGAGAATTAAATGCCTTTCGGGGGTGGAGGTCCGTAGACACAGGTTCACGTGCGCTGGCCCCCGGCTGGCAGGACACGTGGTTCACCCTGCGTTTAGTTTGACCCCTCAAAGTGAGGTCCCCAATCTCTCCACCATCACCAGCATGAGGACAGCTCAGGGAGAAAGGATCTTGGTGATGACACCATTGATTGCTGGCATGATTACAGCGGTTGCCTTTCACTGAACATCTGCTAAGTCCACACCCTGGATACACTCTGAGATCCCATCTCTGCAGCCCAGCAAAGGTGTCCAGCGGGCTCCGAGGTCCAGGCCCAGCTGGGCTCCGGGAAGGCGGTCTTGTGGTCACAGGCCACAGGGCAGGCCTAGCTATGTCTGCCCTGGGGCTGTGCTGTGGCCACGAGAAGCCAGGCACCCTTTCTCCCGTGGACAGTCTCATCACCTTCAGAGAAGCGCCAGGCTCCTGTCTTCAGTGTCTGTGGTCCTGGGTGCACCTCTGTGCAGAGTGGACACAGCGTCCCAGCTCCCATTCTATCCCTGGTCTCTATTCTCAGGCCTGTCTGTTCTCTACACGCATCTGCCTGGTTCACAGGCCTCACAAATTCACTACTCACTGGTACCCAACACCAGCACAGATCTGACCCTCTAACAATCTTCAGTCGGATCCTATCCTACCCCAGGAATGTCCACAGCAGACTTCTGCTTTGCTGGATGCGTTCCAGTGCTGCGCAGGACTCTGCCAGAGAGCCTTGTGGAGAGGCCGTCAATATTCTGTCTCTAGGTCAAATGCAGTAGAAATCCATCTGCAAGCGCAGAAGTTATTAGGAAGAGGCCAGCAGGGGCAGTCATTTGACAGTTCTCCTTTTCATACAAACCAGGTTAAAATCCGAAGGAGCAGCCTTGACCGACCAGAGGGATAAACTCCGTTTGTAGAAAAACAAATGCCCTGGCTTGCTTTGCAGGGAGCCTGGGGCAGCAACAACGTTTGCACGAATGGGGCCTGCCAGGTCCACTGGTCTCAGCAAACAAACTACTCGTGGCTGTGCCCAGTCGGACATGAGCTGCCAGGAAAGCCAGGAATTTCCTTCCACCTCCTTTCTGCTTGACTTGGTTTACCAAAGCTGCACATCCAAGAGAAAAAAATTAGTGTGCATTTTCTCTTCAGGGGCACTTGTGTGAAAGACATCCATCTTCCTGTCATCATCCATGGGTGAGCCCAGGGCCAGCAATACCTGGGCCACAGCTCCCCAGAAACAGGAGAAACAGCCAGCAGGACAAAGCCAGGGTGGCCCTAAGCATGCCATATGGCCCAGTGCTATGCCAAGGAAACTTCAAGGGCATCTTCAAGGAAATGTGTGAATCTGAGTAAATTTTAATCACTCCAATGAAGCATTTAGAAAAATACTTGTTTAGTGGGAAATGTACAGCTCCAAATGCCTGGCTACAAAAGAAGAAATGCTTAAAATCAATGACCCAAAGTTCCACCTTCAAATGCTAGAAATAGAAGAGCAAAATTAACACAAAAATAAGTGTTAACAAAAAATAAAGAACAGAAATCAATGAATAAAGAGCAGACGACAGAGAAAGAAAAAGATTGGCAAACTTGATAAACTGCAGCCTAGAGTGATCAAGAGAAGAGACAGGACATGTGAGCAAGATCGGAACGGAGGAGGGTCATCATAACAGACCCTACAGGCATCAGGGGACTCGGCAGCAGATGGTCGTTGTCTGGGGCCAGGGCTCAGGCTCGAGGCAGCTTTTTGGACAGAAACCTGTGTATTGATTGTGAGAGTTACACGGCTATTTCCATTTGTTAAAAATGCAAAATTTTGTTGGATGTCCATTATACCTCAGTAAACTTGATATCAACAGTAAAAAGGGTTTTCTGCCTTCTTAAACAATTTTCCGTGTTTCTCTGCCATAAATTCAGATATTCATTACTCTCCGCTCTCATTCCACACACTGAAGCTCTTGGGAGGTGAGTGCTGCTTGCTTCTGTCACAGTGAATGCCCGTAGTAGGAGCAGCTGGGCCCATCCTCTCCCTTGGGTCAACCCACACCTTTCCTGGGTGCTCTCCTCGCCCTCCAAGCCTCTGATGTGTGGCTTCCACCAGCTCCAGCCCAAGAGCCGTCAACAGGGTTGACTCTTGGGCTGCACAGGCCTCTGAAGAACATGGGTGTCCCTGTGCTGTCGGGATTGGGTGCTCGGAGGGGGCCTGGGAGGCCCTTCTGCTCTCCTCAGGCAGCAGCCACCCTGAGGAGGCACTCGGGGTGTCAGATGAATGAGTAAGGTGCCCTTTGGGGTCCACTAGGCTCTGTGATCTCTCATGACCAGACACATATTTTTGCCTTTGTTTAGGCAAATAGAGCCATACACAGAATCATTTCAGTTGGGCCAAATCTATAAAAGGAAAAAAAAAACAGATTTAAAAACTCTTTCAGAATGATGCATTTTGGGAACAGGAATCTCACAAAACCCGATCACATATTTGTCAGAGACCCACTGTGTGGAAGTCACTGTCCCAAGCCTTGCGGGGACAAAAATGAGCAAAACAATCCCCTGCCGCCCTGTGTGGACTTCTGCCCACGGTGAAGCCTGCGCTCCGGGCACAGGGCTGGCTGTGGTTCCGCACTCCGGTTGCGTCGCGGTGGGTTCCCAGCTGCGGGATTGACTCCTGGAGTCTGGTTCTCGGGACCTGCCCAGTCTTCCTCGCACGGGTCTGCCTCAGGTGGAGGGAACGGAGGGGCTGCTGTGAGTCCGCGGGTTTCTCCAGAGGACTCTGAAGTCCTCCTGGTCCTCCGAGAAAGCACGTCTTTCGGAGACTCGCACGGCCACGTAGGGCAGTCAAGGTCGCGGTGCAAGCGTCACTGTGGCCTGCCCCCGCCCTGCAAAGTGCTGTCTGAAGCGACCCCCAGCCTTCCCTCATTGACATGGCCCCCGTATGGTCTCCCGAGCTGTACTGCCTTCCTGGAGGCTCAACCTGGAGCTTCTAGAAGCTTTGGGAACCTGATTAGGTGGCTGTATGGGAATGCAGACGCTACATTTGGCCCTGCCCATCTCAATCCTCAATTCCGAAGCAATGATCGACACGTGTCACCTGTAGTTCATGACTCCAGAGTGAGTAGCCCAGGCATCCCTGAGCCCTCAGCCACAGGATGGGGGGCAGCAGTGACCAATGGCTGCATGAACAAAGTCGGGACCTGAAGGGTGGTGGGGGGAGGGGATGCTGTGGGAAGACCTTCTGCAGCACCCACATACCTTGCCAACAGCTGGGGTGCCAGCTCTGCCTGGCTCTGGTTGACATGGACTTCCAGTCCAGACACCCTTGTCTGTGTCCCCAGACCTGAGCCTGCGAGAACAGAGCATGCTCATCTCCTCCCCCGCTGTGGCCCGAGCTCCCCATCAGCTGAGGTCCAGGACCAGCATATCAGGCTGAGTGGCTAAGAAGGGGAAGCCTAAGTCCTCACTCAGGGTCTGAACCCAGAATGCAGACACGGGGAGTGTCTGCAGAGAGGTGCGTTCTCTACCTGCAGAGGGGCCACTCGTCTGGCCTCGGCAGCCACCTGTGATTTCTGGACCCCGTTGGACAGTATTTTTCCTATGGCTGCTCTGATATGTAACGACAGAGCTCGTGGCTTAAAGCAACACAAGTTTATTATCTTACAGTTCTGGAGGTCAGGAGTCCAAAATGGATCTCACTAGGCTAAAATTCAAGGTGTTTGCGAGTCTCCAGGGGAGAGAACTGTCCCTGTCTTCTCCAGCTTCTAGAGGCGGCCCAGAGGCGGCCCGCACTCGTTGGCTCATGGCTGCATCACTCCAACCTCTGTTTCTGTCTGGCCCTCTTGCCTCCCTCTTATGAGGACCCTAGATGCATGCAGGGCCCATCTGGATAATCCAGGAGCATCTGATCCAAGAGCCTCAACTTAACCACACTTGCAAAGTCCCTTTGCAGACCCCAGTCTGGTGGGGACAGCACCAGGCCCCACCACCTGCCCCATGAGCCTGCCATGCTCTGAGCTGTGTCTACCACAGAGACAGGCAGCGCTTGGCAACCAGTGGCAAAGATGATGGGGATGATACCATGGACAGCAAGTAGTAAAGTACTGGGACCACACCCGCTAGGCCAGGCCCCTGTCACAGCCTTCCTGCTGCTGAGTGGGAGAGGGAGGGAAGAGGACTTCACCTATCAACAGCAATCAGCCTCACGGGGCCTTGGAGGGGGAATTCCTCTGCAGTTTTTGAGTGCCCGAGAAGACTGAGTGCTCAGTGAGTGGAGGGTAGGCCTGGATATCCCACACACCTGGCCTGAACCCCTGGGAATTATTTTTATCCTGCTGTTTTCCCCTTGCTGTGAATGGTACCTTATTAATTGGCTTCCCATTGCCGGGGGCGAGTGGCCATTCCCTTCCCTGGCTAGCAGCAAGCTGTCAGCACTGGGGTGTCACATCAATTTGGAGTCAACCTTGTAGGCCCTGAGAATTTTACAGCAAGAGGTCATGATTTCCTGGTGTGTATGTGCACGAATTATTTTCTCATTTTTCTCTGTCTTCAGCCTTTGCGGCTCTCGTCCTGCTGGCCCGTCTAGCATAGCTTTGCTATGGGCTTCTAGGGGTGGGGCGTTTAGCAGCCGAGCGTCTCAAATGCCAAGCACTGCTGCATGTCGTGCAGCTTTAGCAGCAGCTGAGCCGCACGACCACCCGGGAACCCTCAAGAGAAACAGGACACAGGCATGGGACCCAAGGCTTGGTCATTCCACTCAGGGAGCCCCTTCTCAGTCCTCAAGACCAGATTCTGTTCACCCTTGTGAGCACTGTCAGCATCAAAACTGAACTCTTGACTTAAAGCACCGACAAACAGAGGAAGTTCCGGAAGACCATGAAGAGCGGGTTCTCCTGTGTAAATGCCTGATAACAGGAACTGTCACCACAGACGGCAAAACCCACAACCTTAAACAAGGCCATCGCACCCTTACACAAAAACACTTCCGTAAGGACAGCTGCCCGCTGGTCTGTCCAACCTCGGACTGGTGGCACCCCGGTTATTGACTCAGACAGCCAAAAATAATTATCCCGAAACGGTGTCATCCTCTTTCAAATTTTCCCTCTGAAAACATTTGTCCTTGTATTAGTTCTCAGACAGCTATAAAGATAATACCCGAGACTGGGTCATTTATAAAGGGAAGAGGTTTAATTGACTCACAGTTCCACATGGCTGGGGAGGCCTCAGGAAACTTACAGTCATGGCAGGAGGCGAAGGGGACGCAAGGACCTTCTTTACGTGGTGTCAGGGGAGAGAAGTCCTAGCAGGAGAAATCCAGGCACAAAACCATCAGCTCTCGCGAGAACTCACTACCATGAGAAGAGCATGGGAGAAACTGCCCCATGATCCACTCACCTTCCACCAGGTCTCTCCCTCAACACTTGGGAATTACAATTTAAGACAAGATTTGGGTGGGGACCCAAAGCATAACCATATCAGTCCTCCTTTACCTCCTTGAATATGTCACAGTTGACTATGGCACACGTATTCCCACTGCAACGCCGACTCCCAAATCAATACCACTTTCTGTTAGAGAGCCTGTCTTTGTTGATCGAGGTTCACGTAAGTGGTGTCTAGAGCGGAACCTGGAAAAGGACTGCAATTGGAAGGAACTGGTGATTCTTAGACCTGGTGTGTAGTGCTCCCTTGAGCCCGCTGAGCTCTCTGCTTCTGCAGCTTTCTTTTCTACCCTGGTGAGTCTTCTCTCAGGCTGAGGTGCACTCTTTTTTGGTAGAAGCTTTTTGATTTCATAGGAATTTGTTTTGGTTATAAGGCCACCTTTAATAAAGAACCTTACATCCCAGCTGGGATGATAAAAGACTTTTTGTCTTTTCCAGCAAGTTCTTTCTGGTATAAAGACAAGTGTCTGGTTCCTGCAGAATTTCCATTCTGTCTCTGAGGCATCTTTTCTAGTGAATTTGCTTTTGGTTTTTTCTGTGTACCTAATTTAATATCTTGTTTGATGTGGCTCTTTTGTTTCTGGAAATCTTCTAAGAGCAAAAATAAGCATTTTTGGACCCAGGATGGCTCATTAAAAGCCACTAGAATGGTTGCCACTATCTAAAACACTGGCCCAAACTCCTGACATTCTCTGACAGGACTTATAGGATTTTCTTTGCTCTCAAGAGATTAATAAGAAACGGAATGGGATTCTCAAACGTGAAGGCGTGCCAGGTATTCTGGGACTCCAGCTGGCCCATTCTCATGAACCTTTTTAAACTGATGGGCAAATTCCATCAAGGAAAATTCAGAGCTCAGTAGTCATTATCTGAACTTTCTAAAAAACCCTACAACTATAGAGTTAGCATTCTAAGTCCTCTATTTTTTTCTGCCTATGTCCAATTTGCTGGCCCTTCTGCTGGTATTGAGATAAAACTCACTGCTTACGATATTCCAGCCAAGATTATTTAAAAAAAAAAAAAAAAGTCTTAAAGGGTGACGAGGCACAGTGGCTCATGCCTGTAATCCCAGCACTTTGGGAGGCCGAGGGGGATGAATCACAAGGTCAGCAGTTTGAGATCATCCTGGCCATGGTGAAACCCCATCTCAACTAAAATACACAAATTAACTGGGCATGGTGGCACACACCTGTAGTTCCAGCTACTTGGGAGGCTGAGGCTGGAGAATTGCTGGAACCCGGGAGGTGGTGGTTGCAGTGAGCCGAGATCGTGCCCCTATACTCCAGCCTGGGGACAGAGCAAAAGTCCACCAAAAAAAAAAGTCATAAAGGGCTTTCAAATGACTGGTTTTACATATTATAACAGCTTCACTGTGACCAACAACCTAGACACTTTTTGAAAATGTAAATTCAGATTTGTCTAACAGTTTCTCAGGGTGATGGAACCGTTAACTGAAGGACTGATAGTCTAAAAGGAAAGACCTAGATAAATGTTTATAAAAGTTAGGCTCTGAGATCAAACAGGTCAAAATCTTGAGCTCAGAGCAGTACTACAATTTTTTATATATCTGGCATAAACATTGCTTTTTCTGTCATGCAGGAGCCAAGGGAAAAAATCCCCCAAAACCTGTTAAAATGTTTCCCCACCTGCACTGACTAGTCAAGGAAACCAGACTGCAAACAAAACAGATTTTTTACTAATTCAAGGCTACTTGGACATTTGTTTTTTCTTGTATCATCTGGCTAGTCCAAGCTAAAATATAAACATTAAAAATGTAATACTACACTCATTTGAAACCAAAAAAAATGTCTTTTAAAACCAAACTGCTTAACGCAACTTTTGTTCCACAGCTTTCATTAGACTATCTATCAGGGCAAATAGTTCTTGCCACATTAACAGTTCCCATTGTGCCAGAAATGTGATTTGGATCTAACTATCTTATAAACTAGTGAGTTTGTATATTCTACTGTCTCATGACTAAAATTCTAAAATGACAGTTATAAGATCTTTGTGTATATATATACATTTAGGTGTGTTTATGCCTGTGTACATGTATTATGTTGTACATTGTATCTACACAGTAAAATCTGGCGTAGTGGGCCAGAAATCCCTTAAGAAATTCTATTCAGATTTGCTTAAATGAGTGCTCATATATGTAGCCTTAACCTAAATGTCTTTTATTTCATGTGATCTAAGTAGATCTTTGATAAACAAGCTGGTTTAAAAATCATTGATAAAACTAGAAATATCTTCAAAATTGTGAGCTCATGAAACTGCTCATCAAGGTCAAGCAGAACAAAGATTAATCACATGAGATTAAATAACTGATAATGTTTTTATTATTTTTATTTAAAACATTGTTAGTTCTTTACTTAAATGTTTTGCTTTCCAGTTTTAAGGATATTTTCTCTTAAACTCCCTATAAGTTACAACAATTTGGTAAAGTAAACTTTTGCGAGCAGAGATAGAAGCATTTGTTTTTTTCTCCCTTCTTGAGTCCTCCAAATTTTGAAAATCATTCGCATTTTTATAGCAATAAGGTTATTTGCTAAGTTCAATAAAAATTGGCTCTCTCTTTACAACAGAATATAATTTAAAAAACTGTGACCAAGCCTTTGACTGAAATGTCATACTTGTAAATGTGCATAGAATGCCTGTCAAGGGTTCCTAGATTTACAGAGGGTAGATAAAAACTGTCACTTCCTGGAAGTCCCAGGAACCTTTAGACTGTAAGTAAAATCTAAAGTCTGCCTTGGTTTGGCTTCCTAGCCTCCAGAAGTGTTTAAATCTGAGATTCCTGTGCAACAAATGTAGAGAGAAAATGTTTCTGAAGAAAAGTCCTAACACACCTATTACTAGATTGTGGCTCTGTGCATTGTTTTCAAGCTCTTGTTATCTACCTATAGACTAGACTTGAATCATCCTCATTCCTCCAACTTTCTTCCATAGTTACTAAAATTGAATATTCCTCTCTTCCTGATGCCCTATAAGCAGAAACTATATAAATTTTAAGGAAAAAGTCTACGTCTGATGTTTGGGAAACACCCAATTTACCAAAACACTCAATGCCATAACCAGAGACATTCAAACTGCAAACCAGGATGAGAAGTTGATGTTTCCATACTGTAGACAGCTTTTCCCAAGACACTGGAACAAAACTCCGTATCATAATAAGACTTTTACCCCTCTTAAAGCCCACCTTTTTCACTTGATGGGATAATGGTCAATTGATTTATCTAGTTGGTTGCCTTTAAGCCTACGTTCGTGGCTCAAAACCATTATGCAGACTAGGATAGCGACATTACTAATAATTTTCCTTCGAATTTCCACTTTTTAAACTTTGTATTTTTTACTTGTCAAATTTTTGTAGAAGTATAACTCCTAGCAGAAGAATGCTGGCCTAGCATTTTGAGATGGTAACAGAAGACTATGGAAAAAGACAAAATTGAACTTAATACTAGACTCGAGGTAGACTTAGCCTGACAGCCACTGCTTTCAAACCTCCCTTGTTGCTCAAATGTGGCTAAGAGGGTTTTCACGACTCCTATTCACCAGTCACTACCCCCAGTGTAGGGCCAGACCAGCAACCCAGGGCAGGTCCATCTTGGCACCAGGGGACATCAGACTTAACTACAGGGGGATTGATCAGTGACACTTTTGGAGAAAGACCTTCACCAAAAGTGGGAAATATGAAAATTGTCAAAAGCAAAATGGAGTCACTTGTGTTAAAAAATGCTCTGACAGACAGAGCTGGGAAAGACCATAAAGGGAGGGTGGTCATGTGTCATTGCCTGGTAACAAGAACAACTGCAAAAGACTCAAAAAGACTGCAGCATTACACAAAAATAATTCTACAAGCCCATCTGTCCAGCAAGTGCTTGTCCAGCACTGAACTGTAATCTCCCTTGCTATACATCCTCATTTTTCCTTTAAAACCTTTGTCTTGACTTCCCTGAATGTGCACACAATCTATTATGCCATGTGCATTCCACTGCAATGTCCTATTCCCAAATCAGCATCATTTTCTCGTAGAGCCTCCCCCACCCGTTGCACTCACTCTGCACATCTGGAAAACAATGTGGGTGGAGGCATCATGGCTCTCTCCCTGCTCCTGACACTGATGCTGCGGAGAGAGGTAGCGTGGCAGGAAGCCCTGAGGGCCTGTGAAAGTTACAGCTTCTCTTCCATGGAGGGCGGAGGAAACAAGTTTTGGGGCATTTACCATAGCTTGTTTTCACAGATGCCCACTCTCTTAGTCGAAGGGATGAGGAATTTATTTCAAAGTTATGTAAGTGACAAAGAAATAGATCCAGAAGCAGCAGGGGTTTCAAGTGAGCAAAAATGGGAGAAATAGAAAGTTAATGTTTACATAAGGAAATCCACATAACAGGAATGAAAAATATCTACTTCCAAAGCTAGGAATAAATGTGGGTCCTACAAAACTTGTATGAAAAATGATTAGATATGTAAATGTCCTAAAGAAGAAACTGCAGGGAGTGGTCAGGGTATTTCAAATGTAATAAAATATCTAGAGACCGTGTCCCTTTTTAGTAAACACTAGACAGGATTTTAAGGAAAGGAGCCCTGTGCCTTTGGCCTGGGTCAAGGTAGTCCGTCAAGTGCAGGCACACAAACTGGCCTGTGAGCATGTTCAGGGGCTTATTTTGTTTCTAAAGAGCAACAACCATTAGGAAATGTCTTTAGGTGACAGGACTGAGCACCTCCTAGAAACACTGGGCATCTTCAGAGCCACTCTGTGGCCCAGCAGGACCCAGGGTCACCACCGCTTCTCCTTTCTCAGGTGGAGACAGAGGTGAGTTTGAGGTTTCTGCAAGACAGCTGCCCACAGAGGACTTGCTTCCTAACTCCTCACCTGAATTCTTTCCATCATTAATACCCTGGCCATTCCTCTCCCCATAGGAACAGCTCAGTACAATCTGAGGGCTTAAAATTGCAATTCTTACCAAGATCCAAGATGGCAGAAAAGGAACAGCTCTGGAGTGCAGTTCCCAGCGAGAACAATGCAGAGGGTGAGTGAGCACCACATTTCCAAATGAGTTATTACTGCCCACAGACCAGGAGATTCCTGGGCTGAAAAGCACCATGAGTTTCCAGCACGGCTGTTTTAGCTGGCGCAGTGGGTCGCTATAGAAAAACTCACACAAATCTAGGTGGCCGTTTCAACTGGTACCTGGAATGCCTGGGAGACAGAGCTGCCCATTCAACTGAAAAAAAGGGGGCTGAAACAGGGAGTCAGGTGACCTGGCTCGGCGGGTCCCACCACAACAAAGACCAGCAATCTGAAATGCTCTGGATTGAGAGTTTCATAGCAAGTGTCCAAAGAGACACCTCATAAAGGAGAGCTCAGGCTGACATTTGGCGGGTATCCTTCTGGGACTAAGATAACAGAAGAAACTGGCAGAAACCCTTACTGTTCTGCAGCCACTGCAGGTGATCCCCAGGTAAGCAGGGTCTGGAGTGGACCTCTAGCAGTCCTAGAGCAAAGGGGCCTGTTGGAAGGAAAACAAAAAAACAAAAAACAAAAAACAAACAAACAAAAAAAAACAGAAAGAAATAACTTCATCACCAACAAAAAGGACGTCTACTCAGAGACGCCATCGGAAAGTCACCAACTACAAAGACCACAGGTAGATAAATCCATAAAGATGGGAAGAAACAAGCACAAAAAGGATGAAAACACCCAAAACCAGAATGTTTCTCCTCCTCCAAGGGATCACAACTCCTCACCAGCAAGAGAACAAAGCTGGATGGAGAATGAGTCTGATGAATTGACAGAAGCAGGCTTCAGAAGGTGGGTAATAAGAAATTTCTGTGAGCTAAAAGAACATGTTCTAACCCAATGCAAAGAAACAAAGAACCTTGAAAAAAGGTTTGATGAAATGCTAACTAGAGTAACCAGCTTAGAGAAGAACATAAATGACCTGATGGAGCTGAAAGACACAACACAAGAACTCTGCGAAGCATACGCAAGTTTCAATAGCCGAATAACCAAGCAGAAGAAAGGATATCAGATCAAAGATAAACTCAATAAAATAAAACGAGAAGGCAAGATTAGAGAAAAAAGAGTGAAAAGAAATGAACAGAGACTCCAAGAAATATGGGATTATGTGAAAAGACCTAATCTACGTTTAATAGGTGTACCTGAATGTGACGGAGAGAATGAATCCAAGCTGGAAAACACTCTTCAGGATATTATCCAGAACTTCCCCAACCTAGCAAGGCAGGCCAACATTCAAATCTAGGAAATACAGAGAACACCACAAAGATATTCCTCAAGAAGAGCAACCCCAAGGCACATCATCGTCAGATTCATCAGGGTTGAAATGAAGGAGAAAATGCTAAGGGCAGCCAGAGAGAAGGGTCGAGTTACCCACAAAGGGAAGCCCATCAGACTCACAGCAGATCTCTCAGCAGAAACCCTACAAGACAGAAGAGAGTGGGGGCCAACATTCAACATCCTTAAAGAAAAGAACTTTCAGCACAGAATATCATATCCAGTCAAACTAAGCTTCATAAGTTAAGGACAAATAAAATCCTTTACGAACAAGCAAGTACTCAGAGATTTCATCACCACCAGGCCTGCCTTACAAGAGCTCCTGAAAGAGGCACGAAACATAGAAAGGAACAACCAGTACCAGCCACTCCAAAAACATACCAAATGGTAAAGAGCACCAACACAATGAAGAAACTGCATCAACTAACGGGCAGAACAGCCAGCTAGCATCAAAATGGCAGGATCAAATTCACACATAACAATATTAACCCTAACTGTAAATGGGCTAAACGCCCCAATCAAAAGACACAGACTGGCAAATTGGATAAAAAGCCAAAACCCATCGGTGTGCTGTATCCAGGAAACCCATCTCACATGCAAGAATACAAAAAGGCTCAAAATAAAGGGATGGAGGAAGATTTACCAAGCAAATGGAGAGCAAAAAAAAGCAGGAGTTGCAATTCTCATCTCTGATAAAATAGACTTCAAACCAACAAAGATCAAAGGAGACAAAGAAGGACATTACGTAGTGGTAAAAGGATCAATGCAACAAGAAGAGCTAACGATCCTAAATATACATGCACCCAATACAGGAGCACCCAGATACATAAAGCAAGTTCTTAATGACTTACAAAGAGACACAGACTCCCATACAATAATAGTGGGAGACTTTAACACCCCACTGTCAATATTAGACAGATCAACGAGACAGAAAATTAACAAGGATATCCAGGACTTGGATTCAGACCTGGACCAAGCAAACCTAATAAACATGTACAGAACTCTCCAACCCAAATCCACAGAATATACATTCTTCTCAGCACCACATCACACCT
>CAUYLG010008982.1:0-31701 GCA_963573385.1 Cacajao melanocephalus
GCAGTAGAACAAGAATCCTGTTCTCTCTCCCTCTTTTCCTTCCTCTTTCTTTCTCTCGTACAGTCTTTTTTTTTCTTTCTTTCACTCTCACTTTCTTTCCTCTCTTTTTCTTTCTTTCAAAAAATAAAAAAAAAATAAAAAAAAAAGAAGACAATTTCATTGACGGTTGCATATAAAGGAATAAAATTCTTGTAAATGAACATAACCAAAGAGGTGAAAGACTTATACACTGAAAATTACAAAACCTTGCTAAAAGAAATTAAGGAAGATAAAAAGAAATGGAAAGATATATTGTGTTTCTGGATTAGAAGACTTAATATTATTAAAATAGCTATACCGCCCCAAACAATCTACAGATGTTATTCTAATCCAAATCCCCAAAGTATGTTTTACAGAAATAAAAAACAGAATCCTAAAATTCACATGCAACCACAAAATAACAATACCTAAGCAATCTTGAGAAGGAAGAACATAGTTGGAGGTATCACATTTCCTGGTTTCAAAATAGATTACAAAGCCATGGTAATTAAAACAGTATCACATAGGCATAAAGACACATATAGATCAATGGAATAGAATAGAAAACCCAGAATGAAATTCACACATATATGGTCAACTTCGAGCCTTTGATAAAGGCTCAAATAATACACAACAATGAAAAGATATTCTCTTCAGCAAATGGTGTTGGAGAAAACTGTATATCCACATGCAGAAGAATGAAATTAAATGCTTATCTTATGCCATACACAAAAATAAACTCAAAATGGAATAAAGACTTAAATGTCAGTCCAGAAGCTGTTGACCTTCTAGAAGAAAACAGAGGAAAAGACTCTTGACACCTGTCTTTGCACTGATTTCACGGATATAACACAAAAAGCACAAGGAACAAAAGCCATAATAGATAAGTGGAATTACATCAAACTAAACAGCTTGTGCACAGCAAAGGAAACAATCAATAGAATGAAAAGGCAACTTACATAATGGGTAAAAATATTTGTAAACTATATATCTGATGAGGATTTAATGTCCAACATATTTAGGAACTCCTACAACTCAATAGCAAAAAGAAAATAACCCAATTTAAAAACAGGCAACAAAACTTGAATAGGCGTTTTTCCAAAAGAGACATACAAGTGGCCAAAAAATCTACGAAAATGCATTCACCATTGGTAACCATCAGGAAAATGCAAATCAAAATAACTATGATGTATCATCTCACACGGGTTAGAATGGCTACTATAAAAATAAAAAGGTAAGTGTTATTGAGAATGTGGAGAAATTGTAACCCTTCTACACTGTTGTTTGGAATGTAAAATAGTGCAACTACTATGGAAAACAGTATGTAAGTTCCCCAAAAACATAAAACTAGAACTACCATATAATTCAGCAATTTTACTTTGGTAAACATATCCAAAGGAATTGAAATAGGGGCGTCAAAGAGAGATCTGCATTCCCATGTTCACTGTAGTACTATTCACAATAGCCAAGCAATGGAAACAACCCAAAAGTCCACAGATCGATGAATAGATAAAATATTCATACATTGAAGTATTACTCTGCCTTTAAAAAAAAGAAGGAAATCCTGCCATTTGTGACAAGGATGAACCTGAAGGACATTATAGTAAGTGAAATAATTCAATTATAGAAGAACAAAGACTGCATAATTTCACTTCCGTGATATATCTAAAATAGTCAAACTCATAGAAACAGAGACAAGAACAAGGGAAAATGGGGAGTTGTTTAATGTGGTATGAAGTTTCTGTTTTGCAAGATGAATTAGTTTTAGAGATCTGCTGTACAGTCAACAGCACTGCATTATACACTTAAAATTTGTTAACAAGTCAGATCTCATTTTAAGTGTTCTTACCACACACACACACACACACACAGAAGAAAATCAAACAAAGGGAAACAAGGAAATTGTTGGAGGTGACAGATATGTCTATTACCTTGATTGTGATGATGGTTTCACAGGTGTATGCAGATGTCCAAGTCGATCAGCTTCTATACATTAAATATATGCAGGTTAATGTGTATCTATTATAACTCAATAAAGTTTCTTTTTTAAATAATAAAATGTCATAAAACTTTTATTAAATGATGAGGACTCTAGTAAATATATTTTATTACTAAGAATTATTGCACTTATGAAATATTTCACAATCCAATTCCTAGTTTAGCAAGAAATATTACAAACCCAGGAAAGCTAAGGTCTACACTAGCAGTAATCAGTACAACTGTCAGAGAAAATAAAGAAAAGTTATTCAATATTGTAGTATTCTTCATTTTAATAACTTTTAAAATTCATGGTTCTTCACAAAGGTAATGGATTACATTTCGTTTATAATAAGGCTTGGTCTACTTTGATTTGCATCTTAATCTGGTATCTGATCAAACTGTCTCTCTGTAGTCATCATTTTTTGTACCACATGGTATATATTTTAGCTTTCTTAGACAAGCAGTCAGAGTTTAGATTGCAGCAAAGTAAGAATTCAAGCACTTAAAAAATCTTAAGGATAGAGATGATTGAATTGTGCCACACTATCTGGAAAAACATAGAGGTGACTTTTTCAGACAAAATGTCTCTTTAATAAATCCAATATTTTACTTTAAGACTCTTTTCTGTTCTAAATGCAGCCAACAGATTAACCAGCATATTCAAGATCAAAACCACTGGTTAATTTGTGTACCCATTTGGGATTTGGTCGCTAAATCACCTGGTGTTAACTTCTTCCTAGAGCAAAGCTTTCTTAATTAAATTTATTGATTGGCTTTGTGAAAGATTATATACCTATGATTGGTTCTTCTACAAGTTTCCAAACCATATACACCTATATATAGTTTTTAAACCTTCAAATTTAAAAGATTTCTAGCCATGGTTACACTGTGAAGTTATAAATATTACAGATTACACAGCATGTAACTGAATGCTGAGTTCAGAAGTTCTAACTTAGATAATTAATTCTTCCATTCTTCTGGAAGAGAGTGAGGGAAACTATACTCATTCTAATTTTACTATATTAATACAGTTAATAGCCAGATTAGTGACATGTGCTTCCATGGAAATACTATTTTTCTTGTTTTAATTTTTGAAATATTGCCTTAAATATCATCTTTGTTGTGCACAAATTTCCAGGCAAACTATATTTTGAGTTTCCACTAGAGCAGACATGTAAGAGGATAGAACAAATAGAAGAAAACTCTCACCCACTCCAGGGTAAATTGTCACTGTCAAGATTAACATAAGCGAGACTTTTTGTTGTGGTTGTTCTTCCAGAGGGTTTTAAGATCACATGATTTCACTCGATTCAACAAATTATTAGGATCATAAAATGTTAATCACCAGACACAATTCTCAATGACCATACACTTTTTCCAAAAATCAAAACAATGTGGCATAGATTCGGAAGGCAGTTTCAAAAGAGATGTTAAGAAATATTTTGACAAATCATAGTGTCACTGAAATAAATGTCTAGTCTTTGAAAGGTAAACCATTTTTAGATATATATGTTTTACTGTAATGTTTTGAATATCATATTACTTGATATCACAAACTTTAAAAAAATTAGAAACTCTCAAAATATCAGGACTACTGATATAGCCTAACCATTTTACTTTGTACAAATCAGACGATAGTAATACTGCTCCCACTGTGTCACTTGGCTTGAAAGAATATGATAAGTACTTCTCTACATTTTGCACTTCTTTCTTTGTATCTTTGGAACTTCAGCCAAGTTATATTGATGATAAGGTGTTTCTGAGGTCATAATGAAATAAAACATGCATAGACAAATTACCAATGATAGATTAAACTATCCAGTCCCTAATTTATCAGTACTTTTCTTGATTATTGAGTGTAACACTCTAAAGGATAAAGGCATATTTTTGTATCTTATCTTGGTAGATGAAGAATGCTGGTCAAATTTGAAGACCAGCAAAGTTGAGTTCTCCGGGAAATCTTGCCTCACAGCTTTGCTCTATCACCAAGTAAGCATTCATTACTCTCCACTACAAGGTCGTCATTAAAAGTTTACTATCATTTTCCTAGTAATGACTACAAGATGCATAAACAGTAAAACTAATCTTGATTCAAAAATCACAAGGCCAGAAAATAAACTTTCACTCAGGCAGTTCTACTTCAGGGCTGCCATTAGATGACAATAGGCATCTAGTCATTACTATATTGACTTTTGCTTCAAATTAAGCTCTACTTAGAGAGAATGAAATATTTCTATACTTGTCTATACATAAAATGTGTATACACACACACATACACACACACGGTAAGAAAATGTTTGTTTACCATATTATTTTTCTTTAGTTTTGATAACAGGAAATTGGCTATCATTTGTTTTTAAAGCATCATCTTAAGTGAGCTTTTGTTATTTCAGCCTTTTAAATGTGTAGAGACTTGGCCCTTCAAATTTGTTGGTGAAGAAAAAGGAAAATTGTTAAGTCAAGAAGCATACTGAATACGTATCACTTTTGTACCATCTTAATGTCAAAAGATTGTAAGTCTAATCCCTGTAACCAGGGGCCATCTGTAGTATTCCAGACTTACAAAGAATGACAGTATCCTAACATGATAATAAGCTTCCCAGAGATTATTTTCCACTGAAGTCAGTAGCTATCAAGTGCAACAGGCTCAACAAAAGTTTCTTGTGACTTGCCAGGAGGCTGCTTCTTTCCTATGACAAAGCTGAATCTATGGCCAGTCTGCAGTACATAACTTCTTTTGTCTTTGTTTTTAAGAAAGTTCAATATTCTATTTATGTTATAAAATCAGACTAAGACAACATTTATTCATGCTAAAATATTTCGGATTGGAAAGAACTTTAAATGTCATTCATTAGCCACGTGTTTTTCTTTTTCCTCACACATAGTTCTCCTTTGTACCATCACCACTAAGAGATTAACTTCCATAGCATTGAACATCTCAATATTGGAGAACTCATTACCTCCTGAAACAGCTTATGCCATCTTTGGTCAGTTCTGAGTGCTATAAAATCCTCCTCTAGAACCACAAACTGTGGATTCAACCATTAAATTCAGTTTTATTCTTTTCGGAGTTTAACGTTTATAGTTTCATTCAGTTCACAAATGTTTATTGAATGCTTCGTTTGTGTCAGACACTGTGCTAGACACTGAGGTAAGAGATACAAATAAGATATGAAAAACAAACTTGGGAAATAAATTAAATCCACTGTCCTTAAGAAAATCCCTTGAATATTTGAAGTCTGCTAGCATGTATCCCGAGTCGTGTCTTCCAGAGGATACAAACCCATCTAAGATGATTCCAGCACTCTATTGACCTGAACATTCTTGTGAATGAACTCCAGCATTCTGATAAAAGAATTCCAATCTTCATTCTTAAAGTATGTGCCTGGAAATACCAAATAGAGCCCAACTGCATTTTGATTCTTTTTACGAAAGTTGCAAAAGCTCAATACAAAATTATGTTTCTCAGGAAGCAGATCACACTGAAGGCTTGTTGATCTTGATGCAAACTAAAATCAGTAAGTATTTTTTCACCAAATGTTCCCAGCTTCGGTGACCTAAATTTGTGCAGAAAAGTTTGGGACTCAAATTAAGCATCTCACATTTATTACTATTAAGTTTCATCTTGGTCAGTTCAAACTGTCATGATCTTTTTGCATGAAGGGCCAGTTTGGTAAAAATAGTTTTTGTATTTGTATTCGGGTCATTGAGAAATTCAGGCTTTAGAAATCCAGCCCTTCTTGACCATTCATCTTAACCTCTTTTGTAACAACAATAATAGTTATTATTGTTGCTTATATTTTTTGTGCAAAGTATTAGAATAGTTGTTGAAAAAAGAAGAGAAGCTTATGGTTAAATGCTTGCTCTGGAGATCCTTATAATTTGGTTGAGGAAATAGTTCTTACAAAAAGAAAAGAAGGAATTAAGTAGCAATGCACGATGGGGTACCTGATTTGATACTGATTTATAGATTAGAGAAACCAAGCCCGTTACTTTATAGATAACTCTGAAACAATGAAATGTTTGGTTGCATGGTTATAGCCCTAATTACTACAGGGATGGGAAGTAGAAATCATAATGGTCTGAAAGAGTCAGAATAAGATATATAGGTAGCAAGACTACTGGGCTTCAGGGACCAGTAGTCTTGAGCTAGGAATGAACAAGAAATCACTGCTGTCCAGGACTTTCAATCTCAGTTTAATTTAAACAAAAAGTCCTAACTGCTATCTTTGTAATCCTAAACTGGAAAAATGAAATGCATGCCCATAATACAAAATACATTCATCATAACACTAATGTGCTCCAAGACAACATATATTTTGACATACAGAACTAATGTCAAAGTAGCTCCTAGCTCTTTCTCCTCCTTTTTGAGGTTACGAGATTCCATCCCCAATCCCCTATTCAAACTTGCATGCATGTTGTTATTATTTTCAAACATATACTTAGTTACTAAAAACCACACAAAATATATATTTGATTACTAAAAGAATGTCAGATAAAATTAATTAAATAAGATTTTTTTCATAAAAGAAATAAGCACGGATTTTTAATTGTAATATACCTTTTTTTCCCCCTTAGAAGTGGCAGAAATATGTGATGGGGCCTTCCAACTCCCCCCGAAAAGACTTCCAGTATTTCTCTCCTTCCTTCAATGAGAGTGTCAGAGAACCAGTGTTGATTGTTGTTTTTCTCTAAAACAGAGGATCTTTCCAAACAGAAGTTGCACTTATAGAAAGACTGACATGATCAGAGACTGCCCCCTGCCTTTCTACACAGAACACAGAGTTTTACTGCATATTTTTTATTAAAAATAATCCTACCAACTTTAAAAAGACTTTGGGTATAATAAGCTATCTATGTCTAAGATCTTTTTCTCAGTCTATGACCATGTTTGAGGAACAGTAAGGGAAAAGTCTGTTGTGTTAGATGCCATAAAAGTTTATTTCTAGGTATGGCATGCCTGGATGATGGACATTATGAATCAGATGCCGAGTTCTTATGATTAAGTAGTAGTAATAGCAAATTCTGAAAATATAATTTGATACAATTGTATTACTACCAAAAACATATCTGGCTATATAATTTGCTTTAAAACTGGAAAAGTATGAGTAGAAGGATTATCAAAATTCCTTGCATTTATGTCCTGTGGTAAACAAGAAAAAAAAAATCTCCCGGTAGAAATCTTTTGTAGCTTCTTTTGATCTGTGAAAATACCTGCCTTCGAGAATTTTGCTGGAATCTGGTTACTCGTTTTTTAAGCCTGTCTATCATCCTTTAGGTGTGTTAAAATAGGGCTCTCTGGTCAAGAGGGCAAATAATAATGAGTAGAGAAGTAAACTTTCTAATCAGTCACAATTATTTATTTTTTTAAAAGTTCCCGAAGTTTCAAATGATGTGGAACTTTTTCCCTACGTAGTAACAATCTTCTTTAATTCTTTCCCGAATTTCTAAATCAGTAGTTTTGGAAACATACGTATTTGTAGCAGGAGGAAAACCCCCTGGTTCGAAAGTTGTAGAAACAGGTCCACATCCTTAGAAACCTGAGAATACTTGGAAACCATGTTTCAGAGGGCACTGGGGATTTTCATAAAACCCGAGGAATTCACTGTAAATAACTCCTCTTTCCAGGGACAATTTTCAAACACCTGAGGAAGGGAAGGGAAAGCAGTGAAAACGCTGGGCTGACTCTCCCGGCCTCGTTAGGCAGGAGTTCTAGAAAACCTCTATGGCAACGACAGAGCGACAGAAAGCGTTAGCATGTGCTTGTTTTGAGTTTGCTTCCCCAGTCTTAAAGTGCGCCCCAAATTTCTCCTCACACTATATTCTCCGATCTGGTGTTGCCAGAATCTCCAAAGTCTGTCGGACCTTGCAGCGCTCGGCCAAGACGCAGCCTAGAGAACCTGTAGAAGCGGTACGCGCCGCAAATGCCAAGAAAGCTGAGCCTTCGGTCCCGGACGAACCCGGTACCCAAGCCTCGCCGCGTACCGCTTCGGCTCACTCAGTCTTACAGACTCCGGGCCGCTCGGCTAGCGCCGCTCAAAGGCGAACTTGCCTGCCTGTTTCTACCCGAACTCCGAAGCCCAGACAAGCTTCAGCAAGCCGCGTGGCTAGCTAACTTTCTCGCTGCTGCTCCGGGAACCTTCCCAACCACCAAGTGGGCTTCACCCCTGGTCTCTCTCGGCACTTTTGCCTTTCACGAGGAGAAGAAGAGAACACCCTTAAGAGAGATATATATCTATATATATAATAAAAACTATTATTACCATTATCCTCATCCTCATAATTGCTATTATCATGGTCCATTTCTCCAAGCCGGTTCCCCCGGGAGCTAGGGAGCGAGAACAGTTTTTGGAGGATGCTATCTTGCACTCTTTGCTCGGCAGATTTTGCCTTAGCAAACATATCACAGGGATTTATATTTACATTTTTTGAAGTAATATAAATGTCTCAGCCTCCGACAAAATAAATACAAGTCCAGCCAGGAAAGGCAAGACTAAGCACTCCACATTCATAAAGAAAGCGGACACTTGGGGAGTTTTTAAAGATGAGTGCTTAATTATTTAAAGAGAAGACATAGGTTTTGTCCTAGATATTTATAAATTACTGTTGGCTACCAAAGCATTTCTAAAGATGAGAGCGTTGTGCAGTCGGTGGACTTGGCAGCGCTGTAGCCGCCACCTGCGCGGCATCACATAGCAGCATTCAACAGATGCTTCAAGAAAACTGCGATGGGTTTTTGCTTTGTGAAACAGAACTTGGGTGTGGACAGTATGTTCAATGCCAAATTAAATTTCAGAGCCTGAATTCAGTGGCGATGGAGGGAATCAGAGGATTCCCAAAATGCCCCTTTTGGAATACACCGGCCAGTTCCTTTCACAAATCTGGAAACGGAGGCACAGAGAGAAATAACTGGTCCTAGGGCATCCAGAATAAGGAAGGGGCCTGACCCTTATCATTGCTCCTACCTACTTCTCCATATCTAACTTTTGGAGCTATTGAGGCAAACTTCGGCCTTCAGAACGGCCGGCCGCTCCCACCCCTTTTGCGTTCTGCGGGATTCGGACCTTCAAGCCTCTGTAAGGCTTCCCTGTAGCCTCATCTATACAATCGCTGCGCTGCCGTCCGGTCCTAAACAGCCAAACTGGAGTCTCTACCTTTTGCTTCGGTCCAGCTACCTCCGACTGGCGAGGAGCCAATCTCTGCTTTTCTACACCCCGGTCCTCGGTACCGGGCCGCGAAACCTCGGCCGTCACCCGGGACCACCACCCCCGCTCGCCGCTTCGTTCCCTCTTAGGAGAGATCTGCTTCCGACCCCACTCTCAGTGGGATCATCCCCATTACTAAGCTTGGTTTTGGTGCCTCTGAGACGTCTTGGCCAAGGCAGCCCCGTTCACCCTTCTGCCCTGCCGCCAGGACACCGCAGGCACATGCCCGGCGGCGCCTGGGAGCCTGTGAAAAAGAGCTCTGCCTGCCCGGTTGCACTCGGCATCCCAGCAGTTGCCAAAAGAGAGCCTTTGTGGCTCACCTCTTGCTACCTTAAACTTGCATTGACAGCCCCGCTCCTCCCTCGCCCCGCAACTACTGAGCAACCGGCTGGCTGTGGGCCCAAGTCCCTGTGCCAAAGAGATAGGTTCAACCCCTTGGAAACCCATAAGAGCTGCCCTCAGGGTGTCTTTCTAAGGAGGCCTGTGGGGTCTAGGAAGGAGCTAAAGTGTGCCTTCCTGGGGCTCAAAGGCCAAGATCTTTCCTTTCCCCTTTGGGGTTAGAAGAAAGATAGGGAGGCAAGGATGGGGAAGTGGGCCTTATCGCAGGGTTGTGGCCTTTGTGCACTCACCAAATATTTGACACTGTGAGTGCCTCAGTTGCTGCTATTGGAGAAATGGGCAAGAGTCGGAACAGAGACCCTTGAAGAGAGTTTCAAAGCTTGGTGAAAATTGCAAGACTTGGAAATACTGTTTGTTGAAATGAAATGTACAAGTGTGTGTGTGTGTGTGTGTGTGTGTGTATGTGTGTCTTTGGGGAGGGGTATGCCGTGAATCTTTCAGGGTACCTTCGCTCTCCCTCCATCCAGTGCCACGGCTGATCCTTGTTCCCCCCCACTCTCCAGGCCTAGTGAATTAAGTTAGTCATCACCCCCACCCCCACCTCCACCAGGGGGTCTCGCGCCCTCTGCCAGCGGGCTCCAGATGCACTAACCGTCCGGTCCAAACAGGCCCGGGGGCAACGTAATGCTGATCGCTGATTGGCTTCTCTTGGCTCCTCCCCTCATCCCGCGTTGGGCTCAAGAGCGCGGTGCAGACGCACCCGCGCTAGGCAGGCGGTCTGGTGCTCGCTGAGGACGCCTCCTTCCTCAGATGCACCGATCTTTCCGATTCTGCCTTTGGAGCGGCTGAATTGCTAGCCTTGGCTGCTCTATTGGCCTGCCTTTCCTCTTACCTGCTGATTGCTTATGAACTTTTCTTCTGTCTGTACGTCGTTGTCGTCGGAGTCGTCGAGATCGTCGTGGCGCTCGTGTGATGGCCTTCGTCCGTTTAGAGTAGTGTAGTTAGTTAGGGGCCAACGAAGAAGAAAGAAGAAGCGATTAGTGCAGAGATGCTGGAGGTGGTCAGTTACTAAGCTAGAGTAAGATAGCGGAGCGAGAAAAGCCAAACCTAGCCGGGGGGCGCACGGTCGCCCAAAGGAGGTCGACTCGCCGGCGCTTCCCATCGCGCCGAGCTCCCTCCGTTCCTCTCCCTCCGCCTAGGCGCGAGGTTGCGGCGCGCAGCGCAGCGCAGCGCACCGACTGCCGCGGGCTCCGCTGGGCGATTGCAGCCGAGTCCGTTTCTCGTCTAGCTGCCGCCGCGGCGACCGCTGCCTCATCTTCCTCCCGGACGCTAGTGGTAAGTTGGAGCCCCGGGCGGCATTGCTAGCTGAGACCCTAACGATTTAGGCGGGGGATGGGGTGGGGAGCGGGGACAGGTCCCGGATGGCTGCAGCCTGCAGGACCGCACTGGCCCTGGTGGAGGTTGGGGGGAGGGACTCTGAACGCGCAAATCGCGTGGAGACTGAGTCTCTGGAAGAAGAGGGGCGCTTAGGTTCCACGGAAGGAGCACTGAAGTCTCGAAGGGGGTTGGGAGCGGAGGCTCGAGATGAAGGCGCTGGGCGGAGGCGGGGGTCTAGAGAACCTGGCGCGTGGGAAGCCGAGACAGAAACGGAAGGCTGGGGTGGGGTGTCAAGAAGTGAGGAGGGGGAGGAGAGAAAGGAGGGAAACTGAACGATGTCGCTGAGTAGAGGGTCGGGCTGCGGAAGGTGCAACTGAGTTGGAGGACCGACTACAATGTTAAGAAATCCGACTGCAGGGAAATGGGAGGGGGCGCAAGGTTTGGGACAGTGCGGACAGAGGAGGAACTAAGGATCCTTTATTATGTTCTTGTTGAAAACTGACCCTAATTTTTCGGAGGGTCTCAGTGAACATCCGTAACTCTGGGGAGATACACACTGCGGATCTGAGTCTCGGTCTAATAACAGCTGTTAGCTGAATTTGAACAGCGCTGCTGATGGTCACCTAAGCTTAAGAGGAGAGGATAAGGGCATCCAGTGAACCTTTTATTATTATTGTTATTAGCTTATCTAAGTCATTTGGTTGCAGTTTTATATTTTGAAAAGGATTGCGGAAAAGTCTCCAGCGCTGCCTCTTATTCGTGTCCCTTTACTCAGTTTTACCTGACAAGCATTCTTTACAGCGTACCTCGGAATTGCTAAACATGAGAACAGGTTGCCGTTCCTGATGTCACATAAAGTTCGTCATTGCAAAACGTGTCTGTGTGTCTGTTTCTTTTCTGCGCCATGCCCTTTGCCTTTTGCTTCCTGTTGGGTAGTATGTGACCTAAGGTGACAGATACTTGCATTGTGTTTGAGAACCCTGTATTTTAAGCGACAGCGCTCCCCGACTCAAAATTCAGATAGGGACATTCGGCAGTTAAAAGATACCTAATTTTGTCGGGAATCACTGCTAGTACCGCGCAGCTTCTTCATTAATATTTACCAGTACATGTCCCATCCAAGGAAGCTTCTGATTGCTGAGCCACTAAGTGCATATGCCCCTTACCACATACCTTTTAGGCAGGCTAACCAAGGGACGCTCATATACAGTTGAGCTAAGATGATTGAGGGGGGAGAGAGAAAATGTGGCGCAGTGAGTAACCTCTGAGCTCCCCAGTTTGCAGACAATTGCGACCTCATACACACAGTAATGATAAAAGATATCTGGGTTCTACAGTTAAATTTTTTCATGAAGAAGTTTACATATATATCAGCCATTCTGACAAGCAAAATATGAGTGCAATAGAAACAAGGTGTTACTGTGTAGTTGGCTACATATGTGTAGACAAATCACAAAGGCCAACTGACATACCTCACAGAAAATGATATATACCGCGATCGTTGCATCTCTTCTGCAGTACTTGAGTCATACTGAATATTGTCTTTTCTGAAGGGTATTATTTCCTTAGCACCTGGTTGTTTTGGAATAATCTGCAATCACCCCCCACCCATTCCATCCCACAGGTGGGGGGAAATAAATAATTTTGTCCATATTTTTGGGAGGTAGGTTATAGAATATTTATTTATGATTTTCATTCCCTAAATAAATTCTTCTGATCCTCCTGGGGAGGGAAGAAAGTATTTGTTTCATAAACATGATTTCTTTCCTAATGGCATCTATCATCTACAGCAACAAGCCCAACGCAAGTCCTGAAATTCGGAAGGTGGATAAGGTTTGTGATTGCAATGTCAAGGTAGGATTTGGGGTGCTTTAGCAACAGTAACAGTGTTTTTCTATTTACATTATCTAGAGAGGGTTATTAACCCTTTCTATGCTTTCTTGAGGGGTTTATCTCCATCTAGAGGTGGCATGGATGGCAGTGATGACATTTTCAGATAACGTAACAGGCTTTTGTGCAATATGAATTCATCAGAAGCGAGATGAGAACTGATATTTCTGAGAACCTTCTGGATGCCATACTTAGATCCAGGACTATTACACATGTATATTATGTCATATAGTCTTCATAGCAAGTCTATGAATGACGAAGATATTATCCTCCATTTTTTTGGTGCCATTAGATTTTTACCCTCAATTTCTCAAGGTATTCTCAAAAATTAATTTAATGCAAGAGAATAAGAAATACTTATTTATGTTTCCAAGGCTACTTGGGAACAGCCTGTTTATTTCTGTAGCAATAAAAGTAAAATCTAAAAAGCCTAACATTCTAATGGATTAGCCCAACATTATAATTGAGTAAACCTCAATAATTTTACTGTTCCATGTGTTTCCTTCAAGGAAATGTCTCCAGCTAAGGGAAACACAAAAATTAAAACAAAATTTGGAGGAGCGATTATCAGTAACCAACATTAAATATCCTCAGCTGTTCTTATTAAATTGTTCAAGGTTTGAGATTGAAGGAGGCTGCAGTTTGCTGAGCCCACTGGAAGATAATTAATTCCCAGGTTCTAATGGCTCCTGAAGCTCCTGACTATTTGGCCAGTATTATTAAAGAGCATCTTACCACCTCACTTTCACAGCAATGTAATACCTCACAAAAGGACGATGTATGTGCACTGAGATTATTTTAGTAAAGCATCTGATACGGCTTAGTGTTGTCTAGTGGAAGAACTGCTAAATTACGTCACTCTAGCTGCCTGGATAGCCAGAAGCAAACTAGGAAAACTTCATTATAAATTAAAGTTAATAATATATTATTGTGATATTTTATGTCAATATCATATATAACCCCACCTGATTGTTGTTAAACAGATGGGTATTAAGCACTTTGAAAATTTTAAATTATTGCTCTAAGCAACATTTACTATTTATTTGTTAGCATTCTAGGCTACCTATGTTATTTTATCTACATATTGTACTGTTGAACCTCAAAAAGAAATCACCAATCAACAGCCTAATGTGTGTTCAAGTCATGGATCTCTCCAACACTGCCATTCTTCAAGACATTTTAAGAAGGCTTTTTCATATACTGAGAACATTGCTGCAAAACAGTCTAGTCATCTCCATTCTAGATAAATAACATTGAAACCAACCAAGTGGTTAAGTTGCATCATCATTTGGCAAGTCACTAGCAGATTTAATACTAATGCTCACCTACAACAACTCTTTGTCAATCACTTCTGACATTTTAATGCACAAATGACATAGTGAAAGCAAGATTTCAAATAAGATGTACATAAGATGGAATTTTAATTCTGTTTTTGTCTCCTTCTACCTGGCATCTCTACTTCAGCCTTGATATTCATTCCTCCTCTCAGCTGTGGCTAAGACTGTGCCATCTGCTGTTTCCTAAAATAATTGCTTATCACAGCATTGTACATACAGCTGGCATTTGATACAGTCAACCTTGTTAATTATAGTTAACCTTATTCATAGATGACCACTTACATGGTCTAATTTGAAAGGCACTAGAAAGGAATTCTCTAAATGCCTGGTCCCTAAACTAGTAGCCTTCATGGTTTTCTATATAACTTAAAATTCTACATTCAGGAATTTTCCTCTTTAATCTTAGTCATTGTCTCCTTTAAATACAAGTACCCCCTTGGGTAACATATTGTTATTATTACCTATTAAGAACTGTGCATAAATTTATTGAAAGTTATTAGAAAGCCTTTAGTGTTGCATTGTCCAGTGCAAGAGCCACCAGTCATATATGGGTATTTAAATTCAGAGTTGAATTTGCATTAGTGGCAGGGTGTTGGAGTGAGCTCAGTGTAAAACTATAAAGTGAAAACTGAACACCACTGAAACCAAAGACAATGTCAACTAATGTCTACACAAGGGGAGCAATGAATGAATTGGCTAGAGTTTCCTTTATTTTTTCATTAAACATAATGTATTTTTTAAAGTCATCAGTAAATGCCTCTGAATAAATGTCACAGTTCTCAAATCTTTTGCAAGTGTATTTTAAACATGTGTATCTCTCATTTTATCTCAGGAATCAAGATTCACTGAATACTCTTCAAGTATAGCTTCCTGTAATCAAAGTAGTAAGACTTGCCCAAGTTAGCAAGTCTTCATTAAGACAGGTATAAAATATGATAACAATGGCCAGTATTTATTGACATTTACCATGCACTACACAGTTCTAAGAGGTTTACAGGTATATACTCATATAAGCCTCATGACTAATCCATGAGAAGGTACTATTAATATCCAGTTTTCAGTTAGGGAAACTGAGGCATACAAAGACGTTAATCTGCTCGAACTGAATGAACAAAACCAAGCTTGAAACCAGGCAGTTTTATTCGAGAGGCCATGCTGTTAAACAACAAACTATTGTCTCTGTTTAGAAATTGGCTAATTTTTCTTTCATACTGTAACAACTAGTCTTTGAACAGAACAAATCTGCATGTGGATGGAGGATATTAATGGACAATGTCCATTAGTCCTCGATATGCAGCTTCGCAAGGCAATGAGATAGACATGCAACATTTCATGTGGAGATTCAGCTACCAGTAAAGAAGTAGAGCAAATGAGAAAGTGCTGTTAATGGTGAGAGACTGAGGGACAAGAAGCTGAGTGAAGCTTAGGGGAGTTACAGAGATAATACTTAGACAGAAATGAAGTCTGGGAAATAATGCTATTGTATATAGAGATGACTAGACAGGCAGATGTTACTACTGTGAGTTGGACTCACAGGTTTCTACTACATGTGACACCACAAGAAAGGCCATTTGTATTTGGTCTTTTACATAAGAGTGCCTACTTGAAATTTAAGCAGTAAAATAGAAGCCCTGGAGGTCTAAGACTGAGTGTTAGAAGGGTCATTAAAAATCACTTATCTCTTTCTGTGCTGATAGCACTCTCACAAACATGGTGAACGTTCCTAAAACTCACAAGACTTTCTTTAGAAAGTGTGGCTAGCACCAACCCCACAAAGTGAAAAAGTACAAGAGGGGCAAATATTCCCTGCATGCCCAGGGAAAGCAGCATTATGACAGGAAGCATAGTGAATATGGTGGGCAAACTAACCCGATTTTTCGGATAAAGGCTAAAACTAAAGAAGATTGTGCTAAAGTTTGAGTGCGCTGAGCCCAACTGTAAATCTAAGAGAATGCTGCTGTTAAAAGATGCAAGCCTTTTGAACTGGGAAGAGATAAGAAGAGAAAGGTCTACCTGATCCAGTTCTTAGTGTCATCTTTTGTTTTATTATAAAGACAATACAATCTTGAGTTTGTGTTAAAAGAATTATCATGTATCAGAAGTTTTCAAGTGTTGTCTTATCCCATTCGCCATGTATTTCCTTTTCACACTAGATTCAGGAAAAGTAATTTGATAACTATGACTTGGAAAATAAGTGCTATTAAAAGTAAGTGCCAGTTTTTTTAGTTTACTGATCTGAGCCCAGATAGAAAAATCATATCAGAGTACAATACTTAAACTAAACTTATTTCAGGGCAGAAAGACCATACTTGGAAAAATTCTAAGTATGCTTAAAGTCTTTTTTAAAGTAGGTTTTTAAAAATCCAAAACCAAACCAATTACTTCCATTTGTTACTGTTTTAAAATGACAAAAAAAATAAAAGAACAATATCTGTAATTCAAAATTGCTTGAAAGATTAGAGAAGTTCAGTACTGTTCTATGTAGCTTACTCTCCCAAACATATCTATATTCTATCTGCTCTTCAAGGTCTGTTTCAAGCCCCACCTCTTGCATGAAGCTTTTGTTGACTAGCCCACATATATGATCAATGCCTTGTCCATAGTAGGTAATGAATTAACATATCTTGATTGGTTGTATTGCCACTTTTAGGAACCTATGTTCCAATAGTAAAAGTAAAGGTGAAAGAAGATGAAGGAAGAGCTAAAGTAGAATTTTTAGCACATCTGCACAATAATATTCAAGAATTCAAGGCATCTAACAGACTAACAGTTTTCCCTGAAATGATTTCAGGTAATTTCTCTAAACATATTTTAGGGCAATAAAAATATTATAATTCTTCTTAAATTAGTTTAGCTAAAGCTTAGCACTAACACACAGTTTTATTTTCCATTTCACAGTGAAATACATCATTATATATACATATATGAGAGAGAGACCATTTCATTGACAACATGCATCACTATAGAATTCTCTTTTTATTAGTAAACTGAGTTCTGTACTCATTTTGTGGTATGGGTTGATGGCTCAGAAAGAAGCGTAAGTTTTCTTTTTAAAATAACAATTCCTAAATGCCTTTGTAGCAAATAAACTGGTAAAAAACAACTTTATTTCCTTACTTTTTATAATGTTAAAGGAAATCAGACGTTAGTATTAATGAATTGTTTTGAGTGATCATATCATGAGTCTATTAGTTTTCTTTTTAATCTTAGATTAAACAGTTAATTTAAGCTTTGTGGCTTGTAAGTAGATTGCTCTAGAATTTTTAGTTAGTCAATGACTCCCAGAGGTCTAATAGGCCCATATCTTTTATTTTAAAATGTAATATAAGTCTAAAATAGATTCAGAAAGATGTTGATTACTTCATTCTTGAAGGAAGTAAACAAGGAAGATCTGGTATCTCTCCAACAAATATTTTTTGAACCTGCATTTTGAAAAAGCAGAAATGAGCTGATTTCTCAATAGATTTATTTATTTAGTCATTTCATCATGCCTCTGTATCTATTTTTAAAATCACTATGTAAATGGAAAAGAACTTGTATGGTAGAATTATAAGCCCAAATGACTCTTCATTGATACAATGACCTGCTCTCCAAAATGTTATTTAAATTAGCAAGGGCAGATTATTTAGTTTGGAGGATTATTACCCATCTCTCATTGGATAACTATCTGTGTCAAATTTTCCTGCTTCTACTGCCAAACCTCAGCCAATTTCCTAAATTTCATGTAAGTACACCTATAAAATTCATTGTCCATATTTATCTGCCAAATTAGTGAAATGTAAGATGAAGATGAATAAAGAAAAGCCTGTAAGAATTATGGAATTTCAGCAATAACTAAATTGAAATTCAGCAAGGGAATTTCAGTTGAGGGCTTAATGTACATTTAACAATTTGTTGGATGCTAGTGAGGTGATAAACATCTTCCACAATACTTCCCTAAAGAAACAAATAAGTACTGTTAGACAGTAAAGGCAATTCAATTTAATAATACAGTTTTGCAATTTATGGTACAGGCAACATTGATTTCTCTTTCCTACTCTCTCACTCAGGATGAAGGAAGAAAAAGTGGTCCAGTCATTTGCTTAACTTGGGCCCCAGTTTCCGCAACTCCAAAATAGGTAATCTTTTTGTAAGGATCCCTCAAACTAACCTCTCTGTTATAAACAGATACAGCATACAGAAACCACTGAAGTTAAATGACTTACTTCCCTAAGGTTACAAATATAGAGTCATAAATTGTGTAATATATAAAATGGGGAAGAGAATATGGAGAAAACTCCCACAAATAAAATAAAATTTTATTTTATTTATTTCACCATCATTTTAATGGTGAAAACCACAATTACTTTTGCACCAACCTAATTCGGAATTTAAAAGTGAAAAACATTCAAATGTTGAGAAGGTAGTACATTGTTATAAAGTAATTTGACTTATTTAACCATAGATTTGTACTTTACCTTGGGTAAATGCCATTTTCAGAAGAGCAGCCAAATTTGTACAAACACAGTGGATATTCTGAGTCTCTTCATTGAGAATAAAGCAACAAGATCAAATAAAAGTTCATTTGTTTCTGTAGTATGATACAGAGTACATTTATCACAACACTTATAGTGTGAGAAATTATTTTAAAAAATACTCTATCCCTTCTCCCAGATTTCTTTGATTTTTCATGACAATTGAAATAATACTTATCCTTCCTACCTTGTATTCATTCGTGGATCACTTTTTCTTCATTATTTCCCATTTCAGTCCAATAATATAGCTTCAGAATTGTTTCTGAAAAATGTTGTTCAAATGTACTAACTTAAATTCCATTGTGATTATAGACTCTTAAGGTTAGTACTTGAAAGCTCACTTCAGACAACTCCCTATCCCATGTTTGAACTCTGCACATCTCCCACTCTCATTACAATGGCACCAAATAATGCTGCTCAACTCCTGGGCAGAGCATATATAGGGCTAAAAGTTGCCAGCTACCAAAGTAGCTGCCGAGTATCAGGATGAAACCAAGGGACTATTAGGTGGGTTATGAAGTAACAAGCTTCAGCTAATGGGAAACATTGGGAAATGACTGCAGGCAAATTCAGAGAAAGATGTACTGTTTGATTGGAGGGGGTGAGGAAGAATATCATGCAGACTATAAAGCCAAGAAGCAATGCTTAAAATACAACTGTGTTATAATTTTTTGTGTGCAGTGTAAAATGACTACTGGCCATATTTTAAAAATCACCTAGGTTACACTCACATATGTAAGAACACCAGAATTCCCATTTTAAATTTTAGGAAAATAGACATAACTGTTTGCACCCCTTACAGTGCACTTAGCACATTGTATTACATTGCTTTTTCCTTGGATATGGAGTCTTGCTATGTTGCCAAGGCTGACCTTGAACTTCTGGGCTCAAGCGAGCCTACTGCCTCAGCCCCTGAGTAGCTGGGACTACAAGCATAAGCCACCACACCTGGCTTCTATTGCATTTTATTTTTGTTATTTGGTTTTTAACTTTTACTTTAGAGCCAGGCCTGGTGTTAAAGGTTTAAGATGCATCATCTCACTTTTAAATTTGATTCTTATCTTTCCTATTTGATTATAAATTCACATAGAACAAAGATTATCATTTATTCATGTTTATACTCCCCAACTACCGTTTGCATATATCATTACACATTGTGGTTTCTCTCAATATATATTTGCTGAATAATTAATATACAAAAAGACACAAGCACTGTGGGAAAGGTATTTACAGTACAAATTTAGAGTTAAATGACCTAAGTTCTACTTTTTTACAAGCCTCTATGTCCTCATCCATTAAAAGAGAAAAGCAGACTGGATGGTTACTGAGATCATTTCAAAGGCTACAAACTTATGAAAATATCAGCAGTTTCTAGTTCTGAAAATCCACTTCAAATAATAATACTCAGATAGTTGATTTTATAACCCAGAAGATTAGTGGTTGTGACTCTTCAACTACATAAGAAATTCTTATAAAATCTCAAGTCAATATTCACTTTGGGTCTCGAACTTACCATTCACTCCAGTGCCCTACATTTGAAATGATTAATGTCTTAAAGATTACTGAGTGAGTGCAAATGTCTCTACTTTTTGTCTTTTGTTATTTAAAGTAAATTTAAGATATCTTTGGCTATCAATAATAAACAATCATTTTAGGTGATTTATAATAACTTAGATGTGCAGCTACAAACTCTACATAAAAGAAGTTATTTAACTATGTGATAAGACAGTAACATTCTGCTGCCTTTTCAGAAACCATTATGCTGTATCTTATAGTTAATCCAGTATATGAAAAATGTATTTCCTTAGGACATAGAAATGTTATTAAAAACAATTATCATTTTTTTTCTTAATAGGGTTTCTAGAAGATTTCTAGACATCTTGAATGGTAAATCATACCATAATAAATATTTTACTTTTGGGGGGAATAAAGATGGGTGTAAAACAGTTTTCCATATTAAAATGTTTAATAAATATATAGAAATTGAAAAAGAAGTAAAGGTTAAATAGATCAAAATGCTTTGGCAAAAGGCATTTTGACATGAAAGCAATTCATAAATGTAAACAATTCTAGTTATTTGTATTGTCAACCTTTGAACATAGATAATTACTCATAGTAAAGAATGTTGGAAATATTTATGTTTTCCAGTTAAAAATTTTTCATTATTTTAATATCTATAGCTCTAAAGGCTTCAGAAACAGAGATTACAAATAACATGTAGAGAACTCCAAATTTCTTGATCTTACTACAGATTCACTAATGCAGATAACGTTATTTTGGGATTCATCCCAATATCTATTTTACATTCTCTTTTAACTCTTCTTATATTTTCTATCATGTATTTTTTAAATTTTCATCATTTCCTATTGTAGATTTTCTCAGCCTAAGAGCAATTCTTATATTCGCTCTCCTGTTTTTTCCTCCCTCATTTTTATCTTATTTTCTAACAAAGGCAACATATAACTAAAAGTGTTTAATAATACAATCACAAAATATCCTTATTATTAATATATCTGCTTTTTACACCACAATACAACATTTTTGTAGATATTTTAGAATTTGTATATATTTTTCTCATATATCCCTTCATTTGATTTTCAATATGTTGAAAATCAGTTAGTTAGGTCCAGTATTACTACTTGGATTAAACAAATGAAAAAACGAAGGTAAGAAAGGTTAAATTACTTTTGTAAAGTCACAGTTAATTCTATAGCCCAATTCAAACAAACCTACAAGTTCTTATTCAAAATTCCATTCCTTTTATTTTTTTGAGACAGGGTCTCACTCTGTCACTCAGGCTGGAGTGCAGTCATGCGGTCATAGATCACTGCAACCCCAACCTCCTGGGCTCAAGTGATTCTCTCACCTCAGCCTCTCGAGTAGCTGGAACCATAGGTGTGTGCCACCATACCATGCCCAACTTTTTTTTTTTTTTGTAGAGATGGGGGTCTTGTTATGTTGCCCAGGCTGGTCTTGCACTTCTGGACTCAAACAATCATCCTGCCTCTGCCTCCCAAAGTACTGGGATTGCGAGCGTGAACTACCATGCTCGGTCTTAAAATTTCATTCTATTTCCCATACTCTCCTCTTCATGTCATAGATATTTAGTTCCAGAGAACTTTAGACGCTCAGAAATAAATGATACAATTAGGAAGTTAGATATAGATGTGTGTATACATATTTTTGTATATATGTGGAGAGAGTCATGTTACTCTGAGATGTTTAAAAAGCATGATAAATGCTTGGTTTTCTACAAAGAAGCAGACATTCATTTGCATGTGGTCAAGATTAAAATAAACAGACTGACTAGTGAGCAATATGACACCTTAGAACATAAAAAGAAAATCCAAATCATTTTCCACAGAATATATTAGAAGGCTAGCTATCTGTTTGCCCTTTAGCCAAACAAGATTTCTTCAAAGTAAATCAAGCCCTGATTGAGTTCTGCCTCAAATTTTTCAAAAGAGTGCTTCAACTTATTATGAGTTCTCCTTTACTTTTATGACTATTTGCCCTATCCCTTTCACATTTCCTGTGATAGCCAGAGCCCAGATAACAGAGGGTAACTTCTGTATTAAAAAAAAAATATTTTTCAATACTTATATTTAAAGCAAACATTTCTACCTTACCCACACACATGGCATTTTTTTTAAATTGAGATACAGTCTCACTGTCACCAGGCTGGAGTGCAATGGCCCGATCTTGATTCACAGCAACCTCCAACTCCTTGGGTTCAAACGATTCTCCTGCCTCAGCCTCCCAAGTAGCTGGGATTACAGGCATGCACCACCACGCCCAGCTAATTTTTGTATTCTTAGTAGAGATGGGGTTTCACCATGTTGGCCACAATGGTCTTGATCTCCTGACCTCATGATCCGCCCGACTCAGCCTCCCAAAGTGCTGGAATTACAGGTGTGAGCCATTGCACCCAGCCAACATATTTTTTAAAAACAGAAGCAGTGATAAACAATTTAATATCATATACCCTGGATTTAAACATTTAAAATATACTGTGCATGTGGATGAGGTAGCAATGTTTGCTTTAAATAAAAGTATTGGAAAAACAATTTTTAGGAGAAAATCTTAATTAGTACAAAAATTGATAAAATAATTGAATAATTTTGTCCTAAAGTTAGCTTTCAGTGGAGAATTTTAAATGAGAGTTCATTAATATCTTGCTAAATATCAATAATGTGAATGCTGAGTTTATGGTTTAGCTTCATGATTAGAAATTATCTTATGCCTTTATTATATTTTTATATTGAATCAAATACAGGCTATTACTTTATAAAGGGTTTCAAAGGAAACAAATTCTGGACAAACATTCATCTAGAGGCCTTTAATTATATTTCATATGATCATTTTGCCCCTGTACTAGAACCTTTCTTTTTTGAGGAATATTCAATTTCCTCTACTTGTATTCAGCACTCCTTTGAGTCTTTGGGGGTGATCCCAAATGGCAGGAAGCAGAAAAAAATGTTATTTATAGCTTGTTCATGACTTTTATCAGTGTTCCATTCTGATTTTCAATTACTTTCCCCTGGAAAAATATAGAGATACCTTACCACTATCTTTAATGAATCTAAAGCTGTACCATATATGTTGCTATAAGATAATATCAAAAGAATTATTCAAACTTTTGTCCTCAGTCAGATCTTAACTTGTGGTACTCTAGCCTGCTCTTGATCTGTCTGAGTAATCTTGTAGATTTCTATCATGTCATCATCATTTAAGAAATATTTTTTGGGCCAGTCATAGTGGCTCATGCCTATAATCTCAGAACTTTGGGAAGCCGAGGTGGGGGGATCACCTGAGGCCAGGAGTTCGAGACCAGTCTGGCCAACATGGCGAAACCCCATCTCTATTAAAAATACAAAAATTAGCCGGACGTGGTGGTGTGTGGGTGTAATCCCAGATACTCGGGAGGCTGAGGCAGGAGAATCACTTGAACCCAGGAGTAAGAGGTTGCAATGAGCCGAGATCGTACCATTGCACTCCAGCCTAGGTGACAGAGTGAGACTTCATCTCAAACAGAAAAGAAGAAAGAAAAAAGAAACATTTTTTGAAGCTTAATTATATTGAACATTGTAAAAAAACATGTTAGAGAATATAGCACTTGTTCTTAGAGTCACAGAACTGTCAAGAGAGGATTTAGCAAACATTTTATGGTTCCTACCATTGAGAAATTTATCTTTTATTTGGGAAGACAAACTGTATTGGCATGCAACAAAAATCAAGACATTATATAGTGAAGGGCCAAATTGTGTAGAACATAAAAATGAAGGAAAAGAAACAACTAAGGGAATTTTATTAGCATAGATAGGAAATGAATTGGAGCTTGTGGACAAGTAGGGTGTGAATTGACAAAGTAGAAGGACAAGATTCCAAAGGACTGTGGGATATTCATGTTTCATAGTATGGGAAGAGATAAATTAGGAACTAGTTAGTGGGGGTGAGATCACCTCTGATATGAATATAATTAAAATAATGGTGAGACATGCACCATCGGATATTCTCTGGGGGACTGAAAATGTGATACTGGACCTCTAGAGATAGGTCAGCCCTGGAGACCAAAGAATTTGGAACAATCCATGCTACACTGGTTTAACTAAATTTCAAAATTTTCCAAAAAAGAGACGGTTGTAGACAGAAAAGAATGGAAGTCCAAAAATTAAGCATTCATTATTTAAAGCTTTTGGTAATATTTAAGAATGATGTTTATCTGGGAATATTAATAATGAAACTTTTCTCATGTTTTTTTCCCCAACTTTAGACGTTGTTACATTCAATGATTGTTAAAATTCTGCTCTGGGCAAGATATTTGACTGAGTACTTCAGGGCTTCCCAGAAGAAAAAGCAATACTTAATTCTGATCTTTAGTAGTCTGAAGTCTAGTCAGTAGCTGGAGATCAAATATATGAGCTCTACATGAAGGATTTGGCAGAAAAAGGTTACTGTTAAATTCAGAGAAGATTCTAGGAGCACAGTAAATAGAAAAGAGATTGCATGGAATGAAAATACTGATACGAAAACCTCTTTATCCCAAAGCCCTAAGAAGAAATATAAATTTGAATCAACCCTTTTGAGTGCCATTTTCACTATCGCCTAAACATAGAGTGGCCAAATATCTTTTTGACTGACTCACAGAGATTTTCGGATTGAGGAGACTTTTGTTTAACAACAACCAAAAAAACCCTCCATGAGTCTGGAGTCATTCATATTCAGCCCTGTTGTTTTTATATCCTTAACTTAATAAAAATAAATAAATCAGCAAACAGGAGTTGAGTGCCTTTTGTGTGTTTAGCAATGGATTAGCTTAGTTGAATGATGCCGGTAGAAATATGTAAAGTACCTTATATAGTTAGAAGTCATACTAATTACTTGTTATCAGCAAGCCCTTAGATGTCTGAATTACACCTTGGTTTATGTTACAAGTAAATAATGAGCTGTAGATAGACTTTCAGTTAAAATTAATAGTCTGAATGTCACATGACTGTTAGTTCTCAATGCCAAAAAAGTCATCCATTTTTTCAGATTATTTTTAGGAATATCAGCAAAGTACTTTAGAATTCCTAAATACATGGATGATGTTATGAAAGCAACAGCACATTAAATACTAAGCACTCTAAGAAAACAAGGAGAACTAAAGCATACTGATCACATTTATAAGTGACTTAATATTGCCTATGTTTTAAAGATGAACAAATTAAGGCTTAGAGAGGGTTCTTGATTTGCTTCAGGTCATACAGCTAATTACTGGCAAAACTGCAGAGAGAACTTCAATTTCCTAACTCTGAAATCAGGTTCTTTTCCACCATGGTTCACTGCCTCTTGAAGGCTATGTAGCATATTAAATGAAAGCCTTTAAAAATTTGACTACATCATACTGTCCTTGAGAATCATGTCATGCTTAATAAATTCAAAATGAACAGAAAGTATATTTGCATTTTTGGCTTCAAAAATTAGAAAGTTAATACAAGTATGTGAATACTTTTAAAATTATGACTTTTATTCTTACTGACATATAGGTAGAGGATATATATGTGTGTGTTATCTAATATACATATATTTCACAGTGAGAGAGAAACACATACAGACAAATAAGAGTATTTTTTGAAGTTTAAATTAGATGACTGACCAGTTGACAGGCCATGTGCTCTTATTTATATTAGCCTTTATTTCTTAATTTATTTGAGCAACCGAAGTCTGAAAGAGCTCAAGGCTGGATGCTTCCTTTCTATAAATTACATCTCTTAAAACGTACTAATGCAAGCATGAGTCACTAGCTACAGAATTCCAGCTTTAATCCATTATGTCATTTTTATAAGGAAACCAGTGACCTTCATGTGGTTTTTAAGGACAATGTCTCTGTGAACTACAGACTCTGTGAAAGATGAAGTCATAACACAAACAATCAAACAAGTTCAATGGTATGATCTAAAAGGTAAAAAATGAAGTGCATTTTATAGACTGAAGTCTGTTTACCTCTGTGATTATTTTTCCATGATTCACTTATATGTGTGCTTTGCATATATTGTATTGACTTGAAATTAAATTGAAACATTCACATATGTTGCAATCACACTTTAAATAGTTAACTTTCATTGAGGTGTGCACAAAGAAACAGTGATGAGAAGGAAGTACATACCCCAAGATAATCCTCAATGTATGTTTTGATTGGTAGTTTGGATTTTCTATTTACTCAAACTTCTGTCAGAAATTTTAAACTATAGTTTTACTGAAATTGTTATTTACATATACCATTCCATCTAGTAAATATACAACAGAATCTCTGAGATAGGAGAAAGTCTAAGAAAGAAATCATGGACACTTCTAATGAAAAGGAAAGAGAAAAGGAAAGAATTAACAAATACTGAGCCCCGACCATATCCTACTCAGTGCATGTTATAAAGTACATACATTATCTCATGTAATTCTCACAACTGTAAGAAAAAAGAAATGGAAACAGAGAGAGGTGAAGTCATGTGCCCAAACACACAGCTAATAAGGGGTCGAGCCAAGATTCAAACCCAGGTCTGTCTAATTACAAAGGTTGTGTGTTCTTTTTCCATGGTACCTTGATTAACAGCCTTAAGGTTTGAAAATATGCCAAATACTCATGCACAACAACATGCTCTCAGTATAACATTTACTTAGTCGTTTACAATGTTTTCAAGGAACTAAATAGAAGACAAGTAAGGAGACATCAATCATATATCACCTTCTACAAATCAAGAATGTGTGTATTTTCAAATATCAGAATGTATTATTAGAGGTGAAGGACAGCTATTTACTAATATAAATAAAGATATAAGAAGTATGCAAAATGCTGTGTAATATTAGTAATTGGCAATTAAATAGGAAAATAAAAGATGAATCACAATATTTAAAAAATATTTAAAATGTTTTAAAATATCACCTTAAGAATCACATTTACTAGGAAGTAAAAGGCATTCTGACTGGATATTCCATGAAACATTCTGACTGGATATTCCATGAAATTACTACTGTCTTTATACTTTTGTAGCATAATAAGTAATTCTATTTTAATCTAATTTCATATACAGTAGTCACGTATTCCTTATTCTTTCTTTTTTTTCTTTTTTTTGAGATGGAATTTTGCTTTTGTCACTCAGGCTGGAGTGCAGTGGTGCAATCTTGGCTCACCGCAACCTCCGCTGGTTCAAGTGATTCTCCTGCCTCAGCCTCCCAAATAGCTGGGACTACAGGCGTGCACCACCATGCCCAGCTAATTTTTGTATTTTTAGTAGAGTTGGGGTTTCACCATGTTGGCCAGGATGGTCTTGATCTCTTGACCTCGTGATCTACCCACCTCGGCCTCCCAAAGTGCTGAGATTACAGGAGTGAGCCACCATGCCTGGCAGTAGTCGTGTATTTTTATAATTTGACAAGTTCAAATCTAAACATGGCACTTGCATTTTAAATGCAAAATTTAAATCCAATTTTTAAGATCCATTTTATGTATTTTTTAAAATGTTTTCTTCTGTTATATAACTTCAGATTGATAATATATTTTGTATTGATTTTTTTCTGTAATTTTTCAGTAAAGCTTGTCATTTCAAGTTTAGTAAATATTACGACTAGATTTTTTTAATAAAAAGAAATCATACCTAACAAATCTACCTGCTATCTAAGAGTATTTTAAGAATCAGTTTCCAGATACTATTCAGAGCAAAACGCTATAGAATATCCAGAAACTGTCAGTAGTTTCTTAAACTCGTTTCTGAATTCATTAGCTTTTAAACTCTTTATTTATTTATTTATTTATTTATTTTTTAAAGAAAATCACTAGTGGTCTATATGCTGGTACAATTTAAGCAAGAAGAGAGCTGAGAGGAAGAGATAGGCTTGCAAATCAAAGTACAGAATTGCCCAAAATAACTTTTAATTAATATCGACTGTGAGTAGAGAAGTTAAAATGAAATATCGAACACAATGTTTGCCCATGATAAAGAAGGTATGGAGTTTCTTCTTCTTGGCCATTTATTGGATACTTCCAGACTTTACATTTTCCTCACAAAGAAGTCACTAGGACTCATGGTACAACTTTAAGATCAATGATGAAAAAGAATCATCCCTAACGGGAGAGTTTGCATCATTCTGATTATACACAAACATTGATTAATTGCTGATGTGAAAAGGGTCAAGATAAAAACTGATCTTTGAATGTATCTTATTCAATTTTTTAATACTTCATAATGCTTCAGTTGTTTGCCATATGTCATAGTTTTAATTATTCTTTTGAATGTCCTGCTCCAGCTTCCCCATCACTATAAAATGTTAATGCATTTTTCATACACGTTCAGAACATCAGATTTTAGGATTATTATTACATCTGAGACCAGGCACAGTGGCTCACATCTGTAATCCCAGCACTTTGGGAGGCCGAGGCAGATGGATCACCTGAGGTCAGGAGTTCAAGACCAGTCTGGCCAACATGGTGAAACCCCGTCTCTACTAAAAATACAAAAATTAGCCGGGCATGGTGGTGCATGCCTGTAATCCCAGCTACTCAAGAGGCTGAGGCAGGAGAATCACTGGAACCCAGGAGGCCGAGGCTGCAGCAAGCCAAGATGATGCCACTGCACTCCAACCTGGGCAATAAAATGAGACTCTGTTTAAAAAAAAAAAATCTGGCCTTTCATGAATCTTACATGTATAAAATGTTTACACTTTTATTATGTAAAATTAATATATTCCCCCAATTGATTTTATAACGATACAATCAGACCCTTTCTCAAAGGGGACCTTTTCATAACTCTCTGTTTCATTAAAGTTGAGGTTTAATAAGATCCTATGTTCTCACATTTAAAAATCTATCTTTTGAAGATCAGCTTTTTTTTTTTTTTTTTTTGAGATGGAGTCTTGTTTTCTCGTCCAGGCTGGAGTGCAGTGGCGTGATCTTGGCTCACTGCAATCTCCACCTCCCAGGTTCAAGCAGTTCCCTGCCTTAGCCTCCTGAGTAGCTGAAATTGCAGGAACCCACCACCACACCCAGCTAATTTTTGTATTTTTAGTAGAGATGCAGTTTCACCACGTTGGCCAGGCTGGTCTTGAACTCCTGACCTCAGGTGATCTGCCTGCCTCAGCCTCCCAAAGTGTTGAGATTACAGGCATGAGCCACCATGCCTGGCCAAGAGGAAGGGTCTTTAAGTTGTGATTGGGGTAAGAGGCCCACAAAATTACAAAAATTACAAAAAATTACAAAAGTACAAAAATTAGCGAGGCATGGTGGCATGTGCCTGTAGTCCCAACTACTTGGGTGGCTCAGGCAGGAGAATCACTTGAATCTGGGAGGTGGAGGTTGTAGTGAGATCATGCCACTGCACTCCAGCCTGGGTGACAGGGCAAGACTCTGTCACAAAAAAAGAAAAAAAAAAGGTGATTGGTTCATGACGGTTCTGCCCTCATGAATGGGTAAATTTATTCATGGACTAAATGACTCATGGGGTATCATGGGAGTGAATTTTTGTATTATGAGAGTGAGTCTGTTATGAAAGCCTGTTTGGCTCTTGCTCTTGCCCTCTTACCATATGATGTCTTCCATCATGTTATGATACAGTAAAAGGTCCTCACCAGGTGTGGACCCTCAGCCTAGGACTTCCAGTCTCTATACCTGTAAGAAATAATTTTCTCTTCTTTATGAATTGCCTAGTCTGTGGTATTCAGTTATAGCAATAGAAAATGGGCTAAAACATAGGGTCGTCTGTCTCTGTCATTGTCTATGTCATTCTCATATATATAAATATTAGAGAAATATAATATATACAGAAAGATATACATATATAATTCATATATAGAAATATATATACAAAGATATATAATTTATATATTGAAATATATACATATTTCTCTCTGCTACCATTTTTGAACTGTAATTATCTCCTTTTGGCTTCATTCTTTCCTACTGTAGACAGGTTTTCTACAAATGGCAGGGAATATGTCCTCAAGCAACTAAGCAACTCCATGTCTTAGTCAAGGAATTTGACTTAGCATGTTTGCAAATCCATCCCTGGACCAATCACTGTAGTTTATAAGATGTGAGTTTCTAATGCTTTTCATTCCAGACACCACTTAGTATTATCAGTCTCTTTGATTTTATCTGTTCTAATGGGTTTGCAATGGTTATATACATATATGTATACATACACATATACATATCCTTTTTTATTTTATTTTAAGTTCTGGGGTACATGTGCAGATCTTTCAGGATTGTTACACAGGTATACACATGCCATGGCTGTCTCCATTTCCCATCACCTACATTAGGTATTTCTCCTGTTATCCCTCCCCAATCTCCACACACCCTGTTATCCCTCCCCTAGTCCCCCACCCCCCAGCAGACCCCAGTGTGTGATGTTCCCCTCCCTGTGTCCATGTGTTCTAATTGTTTTCATTGTTCAACCCCTACTTATGAGTGAGAATATGTTGTGCCGGTTTTCTGTTCTTGTGTCAGTTTGCTGATAATGATGGTTTCCAGATTCTTCCATGTCCCTACCAAGGACATGAACTCATCCTTTTTTATGGCTGCATAGTATTCCATGGTGTGTATGTGCCACATTTTCTTTATTCAGTCTATCATTGATGGGCATTTGGGTTGGTTCCAAGTCTTTGCTATTGTAAACAGTGTTGCAGTGAACATAGATGTGCATGTGTCTTTATAATGGATCAATTTATAGTCCTTAGGGTATATACTCAGTAATAGGATTGCTGGGTCAAATGATATTTCTATTTCTTTATCCTTGAGAAATTGCCACACTGTTTTCCACAATGGTTAAACTAATTTACACTCCCATCAACAGTGTAAAAGAGTTTTTATTTCTCCACATCCTCTCCAGCATCTGTTGTCTCCAGATTTTTAAATGATTGCCATTCAAACTGGTGTGAGATGGTATCTCAAATGTGGTTTTGGTTTGCATTTCTCTAATGATCAGTGATGATGACCATTTTTTCATACTTTTTTAGCCACATAAATGTCTTCTTTTGAACAGTGTTCATATCTTTCATATACTTTTTGATAGGGTTCTTTGTTTTTTTCTTGTAAATTTGTTTTAGTTCTTTGTAGATTCTAGATATTAGCTCTTTGTCAGATTGGTAGATTGCAAAAATTTTCTCCCATTCTGTTGGTTGCCAGTTCACTCTAATGATTGTTTCTTTTGCTGTGAAGATGCTCTTAAGTTTAATTAGATCCCATTTGTCTATTTTGGCTTTTGTTGCCATTGCTTTTGGCATTGTAGTCATGAAGTCCTTGCCTATGCCTATGTCCTGAATGGTATTCCCTTGATTTTCTTCTAGAGTTTTTATGGTGTTAGGTCTTACGTTTAAATCTTTAATCCATCTGGAGTTATTTTTTGTATAAAGCGTAAAGAAAGGGTCCAGTTTCAGCTTTCTGCACATAGCTATCCAGTTTTCCCAACACCATTTATTAAACAGGGAATCCTTTCCCTATTGCTTGTTTTTGTCAGGTTTGTCAAAGATTAGATGGTGTTATTTCTGAGGCCTCTGTTCTGTTCCATT
>CAUYLG010008983.1:0-66328 GCA_963573385.1 Cacajao melanocephalus
GGAAGTCTCTCAAAACTAGAAGGGAAAGGTGTTTTCCCCACATCAATCCAGCTTTGGAGACAGTCTATTAGTGACATACGCCCCTTCCCCCAAAACAACAATGACATGTTCTGTGTGCTAACAACATAGCTTAAAAAAAAAAGTTAAACAAAATTCTGCATTTTTATAGCCCCACTGTGGTTCTGTCCAGTTTTGAGGGTGAGGTCTGTAAAGGATTTTAGCTGATGAGTGTTATTGTATTTTATAAATACTAAATGTGGAATACTACTGCAATATTTGGGCAAGAGAAAATGATGGCCTAAATAAAGGTTCTGGCAGTGAGGACATAGAAGAAAAGTTAGATTTGAGAGGTGTTTAGGAGTAGAATAAATAGAATGAGTGCATGTTGATGGGAGTGGGGTGTGGAGCGGTGTGGTGAGAGAGAGGGAGAAGTTACAGATAACATCAGTTTACTTGAATGAATGTGGAAATAGTAATACCACTAATAGAAAACTGATTACGAATTGGGAGCTGGTTTGGGGTGGGAGAGGATATATTTTACTTTATATACCCCAGGTCTCAGGTTCCCAAGAGAAATCCAGGTGGAGACGTCAAGTAAGATGTCAAAAATACAGGCCTGGAGATTAACATGGAAGAATAAATATACATTTAAGAGTAGTTGGAATATGAATAATAATTGAAGTAAGGGAGCAGTGTGCCAAGTGGAAAGGAAATACAGGTGAATAATTAAATCTGGGAGTAATAATACATAAGGTCTGGCTAACAAAAGAAGATGCCAAGTAAGAAAATTGAGAAGAGAGACATTGTGACTCATCAGGGAAATCAGGAGAATGGATTGCCATGGAAACAAAAAGAAGAGAATTCCAAAAAGAAGAGAATGTTTGGTGATATCAGATACCACAAAGAAAGCAGTGGAAACAATGAAAAGTATTCATTGGCCTTGGCAATAAGAAAGTCATTGAAGATCTTCAAAAGAACATCAAAGTATACAAGCAACAAAAGCAAAAATAAGTAGGACTGTATCAAACTAAGCATCTGCACAAGCAATGGAAACAATCAACAGAATGAAAAGGCAACCTATGGAATGGGAGAGAATATTTGTAAACCATATATCTGATAAGGGGTTAATATACAAAATACAGTTGTATAAGGAATTCATACAACTCAGTAGCCAAAAAGAAAACAAATCCAATTAAAAAATGAACAAAGGGCCTCAGTAAACACTTGCCCAAAGCAGACATACAAATAACCCACAGGTACATGAAAAGGTGCTCACATCACTAATCATCAGGGAGTTGCAAATCAAAACCACGATGAGATATAGTCTCACACCACTTAGAAGGGCTATCATCAAAAAAACAAAATATTGGTAAGGATGGAGAGAAAAGGGAACCCTTCTCCACTCTTGGTGAAAATGTAAATTGGTATAGCCACTATGGGAAACATTATGGAGGTTCCTCAAAAAATTAAAAATGGAACTACCACATGACTCAACAAAAAATCTCACTCCTGGGTATATATTAAAGGAAATGAAATCAACATCTCAAAGAGAATCTGCACGCCCATGTTCACTCTAACATGATTCACAGTAGCCACCACATAGAAACAACCTGTCTATTGATAGATGAATGGGTAAAGAAACTGTGTTATGTATAGACAAATGGAATATTATTGAGCCTTAAAAAGAAGGACATATGATAATTTGTAACATAAATGAACCTTGAATGCATTATGCTAAGTGAAACGAACCAGATAGACAAAGCCAAATACTGTATTATCTCACTTACACATAGAATCTAAAAAAGCTGAACCTATAGAAACAAAGAGTAGAATGGTAGTCACCAGGGGCTGGGGGCAGGGGAAATGGGGAAATGTTGGTCAAAGGGAACAAACTTTCAATTGTAAGATGAATAAGTTCTGCGGATGTAGCATACAGCTTGGTGACTGTAGTTACCATGTAATACTATACACTTGAAATTGTTGAGAGATCTTAAATGTTCTTACTCACCCCCCCAGCCCCCGGAACACACACAGACGTGGAAGTTCACCAGGTGAAGTGATAGGTGTGTTAACTAACTTGATGTGTTAATCATTTCACAATATACATATATCAAATTATCACATTTATACTTTATAAAATTTTGTCAATTATACCTCAAAAAAGCTAGAAAACTTTTCAAAAAAAAAAAAGGAACTGTGAGGAGATGGATATATTAATTTGGTTGACTATAGTAATCATTTTACTATGTATATGTATATTAAAGTATATTATATCCCTTAAGTATATACAAAAAAAAAAGAACCATTTAACATGAGAAAAAACCCATCAAAGTGTGTAGGGCATGGGTACTGGATGGCAGTAGATTCAAGTGTGAACACAGGGAAGGTGTACGAGGATGCAGAGTGAGGCTGGGTGGGATGGGTCACACCGGTAATCCCAATACTTTGAGAGGCCGAGGCAGATGGATCACTTGAGGTCAGGAATTTGAGACCAGTCTGGCCAATATGGCAAAATCCCATCTCAACTGAAAATTACAAAATTTAACTGAGCATGGTGGCGTGTACCTTTAGTCCAAGCTACTCAGGAGGCTGAGGCAGGAGAATTGCTTGAACCTGGAAGGCAGAGGTTGCAGTGAGCCGAGATCATGCCATTGCACTTCAGCCTGGGTAACAGAAAGAGACGCCATCTCAAAAAAATAATAACAATAAAAGGATGCAGAGTGGAGTTTGGTGAAGGAAGTAATAAACAGTGATAGCTAACATTTGTTAAGTGTTTATTTGGTGTCAGGCTTAGTGTCTGACATATAATATCTAATTTTATGAACCATATACAATTGTCCCTTTTTATACACGAGAAACACACTTGGAACTTAAGTGAGTTGCTAAAGGTCACAAAACAAATAGGTTGCAAACATGACTCAAACCTAGTGTTGACTCAAACCTAGACCCAAGATCTTGACAGATACACTGGGGCCAGAGAAGGTAGGGCCGGGAGTTTTCCTCTTTATATGGTTATAACATTATAAAAGGAAAGCTTATTAATGAAATGATAGATTTAGTGGTTTTTTTGTTTGTTTGTTTGTTTGTTTTTTAGATGGAGTCTTGCTCAGCTGCCCAGGCTGGAGTGTAGTGGCGTGATCTCGGCTTACTACAACCTCTGCCGCCCGGGTTCAAGTGATTCTTCTGCCTCAGCCTCCCGGGTAGCTGGGACTACAGGTGCGTGACACCACATCTGGCTAAATTTTCTATTTTTAGTAGAAATGGGGTTTCACCATATTGACCAGGCTGGTCTCAAACTCTTGACCTTGTGATCTGCCCACCTTGGCCTCCCAAAGTCCTGGGATTACAGGTGAGAGCCACCACACCCGGAAGCTATTTTTTAAAAAATAAAATATATTTTCTGCCCCTCCACAAATAATCCTCATTACACAAATAATAATAGCTATAATTTAATCAGCAGATGTGGTGTTAATACTTTACATGCAATATCTTATCTCTGTTGCAGAAGAATTGAGTCTCATAGTGGAGCTACAAAATACAGAAATTATGGTACAAGGTGGAATGTGAAAAAGATCACATGAGTGAGGTAAGTGCAAAGCACCAAGGGAGCTCAGAGGAGTCGAGGGGGGATTATTTCCAACCAGAAAAACTCATTCAGTCAACATTCAAAAAATAATTATCATGTGCCTGTTACATCTTGGTCTCAAGAATCTCACATTCCATTGAGAAAAGGACAAGGAAGCAGATCATCTCAATAGTGAGATGTCATTTGATAACTGCAGTCAAGCCATCAAGGCAGGCTCCTTGGAAGAGGCAGTACATGAACTATAGGTACTGAAGGTTTGGGGGGCTTCTGAATAGAACAGGATGAGGACCCCTGATATCTCAAGGGTTGTACCTGGATCTCATTACACCAGCCCCATCCTCTAGAATAGAGAAAGAAATAAGGAGTTGTTAACTTCACCATTCATTTCTCCTCTGAGGTCCTAATTTTGAAGCCTTTAATGGTAACCAGTCCTTCCCCTCTGTGCAACTGGCTTTTCTCCCACTGCAGATTGCACTGCACTTTGCTTAAGTCTGTTCGGTTTGTGACCTCCTCTCCAGTTTACCAATTCTGATTCACATGCTCCATCTTTCTCCCACAGAGAAGAAACAGCTGGCTTTTGGACTTCCAAACCTCCTGGAAAAAAGCCAAGCTGCCACAAACTCCAGAATATGATTGTGTGAATTAAAATGTTCACATGATATCAACCATTCAGTTACTCCAAAGTTTATTTTGGAAAATATTACATTTGGAAAATGGGAAGCATTCCAGAGCATTCCCTTACCTTGAAATATCAGTAGACACAAGGGTATTTTGAGATCATTTCTTGGTCAAAAGTTAGCAAATAATCTGTACAATTAGACACGTAAAATTGCCTTAGATAACATTAGTTAAGGACTCTGGGGCTTAAAATTTTCTATAGAGTATTTATTGAGAAATTTGGGACAAAAGGCTATAATTTTTAATTCACTGAAGCAAACTTTCAAAATGCGTTTGAGTTAACTCCCAGTTGGCTTTTATTGCACATTTCACTTCCAATCATTGATGATTATACTTAGCTCAGTTACATGTTTCCCAAAATGTTACGTGCTTCAAACTCTATTCCTCTGGCTATAAGAGGCAAAAGAGTCTAGAGTCCTAGAGAGAACTGCATCTCAACCCTAACAGCCTTGGCATCCAAGGGCCCACGGGGCCTATACATTTCTCCTCTACTTTCCTCTTCCATTCTTTTCTTCTCAGATTGGTTTTGGAGTGCTAAAGCCACAAGAGGAGAGGTTCTATAAGGTCACATGTCCCAGGGAGATCTTGCTGCTGCACCTCTTTCTTTAATGCATCTCAATTCCCAATGCCTCTGATGTGTTTGCAGTGGCTACAATACAAATGATGACTGGAGGGCCTTGAGAAAAAAAGACGTAGAATGATAAATAGGTTACAGTCCTTGTATATTTATTCTGGCTGTGAAATTTGAAAAGGCCTGAAACTCAATGTTGTCTATTATCTCATTTATGAAAAAGAAAATTCAGTGTGTGTTTGTGTGTGTGTGTGTGTGTGTGTGTGTGTGTAAATGCATAAAGAAAATGGTTACCTCTGGGAAAGAAAGTATAATTAGACAAAAGTAAAGGCAGACTATTAAATTTAGGTAGATAGATACCCATTTTAAACTGAAAACGCATTCATGTAGTGTGTGAGTAATTAAACATAAAGAAAAAATGATTAAAATAAAATGAAAAACCGTCTTAAAAAGGACTAAATGAAATTCTATGTACTAATGTAGAAAGCCTCTCAAAGAAATGTCAAGTTAAAAATAGGAAGTTTAAAAGTGACATCGTAAGTTCAATTTGGGGGAAAAATGTCAAATAAAACTGTGTACAATGGATAGTATATGCATAGAAAAAATTATGAGGAATATAAAGGAAATTATAACTATGGTTACTCCTGGGTGATGAAATTAAAGAAAAATTTAATTTTCTACATTGTATATTCTCTATAATATCTGAATTTTTAATATTAGCCCATAATAATTTTTCTAACAAACGAATTGGCTGACATAGTATTATGCCCTTGTTTACTTGATATTGCCCTGAAAAGACTCACTGGTTAAGTCTAAAAAAAAAAAATAGTATATGGGAAGATGTATATAGATTATATGCAAACACTATGCTATTTTTTTGCAAGGGTCTTGGGCGTCTATGGATCTTATTATCCCTGGGGTGTCCTGGAACTAATCTTCCAAAGATGCAGAGGGATGACTGTGTGTGTACCCTATTAGTTCTAACAACTTCAAGTGCTGGAAACAGCAATACCCCAGTAGCGAGGGACATACGTAGCATTTTTATTTCTATATACTGTTCTTCACTAAAAAGAACCAGAGTTTTCTGGAGAATTGGCTGATTCTAGGGTTAGGGCAGTAAAAGTGAAAAATGGGCTTTGACATCCTGTCCTAAAAAAGTGTTCAAACAATAATAAAGGACAGGTCTAAGGAGCACAGGAGGCAGCTTAAAGGAGTTTCCCTGGTCACAGCTGGGGCAATTTGAACATCAAAATGAGTAATGATAGTAATGGAATTATAACCCACTGGATAAAATAGGAATACTTGCGTATACACTAATGTTAATAAATAAGTGAATAAATTGAAATTTGATGAAGAACAGGACAGCTACATAGTCTTAAGTTTCTTCCGTGTAAAAAAATTATTAATTATAGAGAGAAAAAGAGTGACTCTCTCTATACAAGACAGCAAATACCATTTGAATCAAGTGACCAAAGTGCCCATAACCAGTAATGGCACGAATCAACACAGTGTGCCATCCGAGAGGATGCAATGAGAAGACATGGCATCACTTGTATGTTATTCCTTTCAGAAATGTGTAACAGAATCCCATCATGAGGAAACTTACCAAATTAAGGGTCATTCTAAAAATGGCATGTAGCTGGTCATGGTGGCTCACGCCTATAATCACAGCACTTTGGGAGGCCGAGGTGGGCGGATTACCTGAGGTCAGGAGTTCGAGACCAGCCTGGCCACCTTGGTGAAACCCTGTCTCTACTAAAAATACAAAAAAAAAAACAAAAAACAAAAAACTGGCATCATGGCGGGCTCCTGTAATCTCAGCTGCTCGGGAGGCTGAGGCAGGAGAATTGTTTGAATCTGGGGGTCGGAGGTTGCTGTGAGTGGAGATTGCGCCATTGCACTCCAGCCTGGTGGCAGAGCAAGACTCCATCTCAAAAAAGAAAAAAAAAAGTCATGTAATTTTAAAATGTCAAGGTTATGAAAATCAAGGAAAGACTAGAGAACTGGTTTCAGAGTAAAGGCGACTAAAGAGACATGGTATAAATACAACACAAGAATCTACTCTCTTTTTACTTTGAAGAACATAGAGGGAACAATCTGCAAAACTTGAATGGACTAGAGAGTAATGAAGTGTCAATGTTAATTTTCCTGAGTTTGATGGGTTTTCTTTTGTTATATAAGCGAATGAATGATCTTGTTTTTAGGAAATGCTAAAGTATTCGAGAGGGCTAGGGCATCACATCGACAACTAACAAATGCTTCAGAAAAGAAAGTACTTGTATTCTTCTTGCAGCTTTTCTGTAGCTTTGAGATTTTTTTGTTTTGTTTTGTTATGTTTTAATCAGGTCCAAAGCATCTGTTGGCTTTTAAAGTTTCTCAGGTGATTCCAATGTCCAGGTTTGGAAAGTACGGAGTTAAACAGTGGAAGTGGATTCTTACTCATTAACTTGGCTTTTTTTCTCATTTGAACTCCATCATATGAAGGTGCTTGGAAAAATTTAGATTCTTAGGCCTGACCTGAAATCCACTGGATTATAATATCCAGAAGTAAAGCATGGAAAGAGAGAGATGTACTTGTGTGTGTGTGTGTGTGTGTGTGTCTATAAATATATATAACATATATTTAACATTTATATTTACATATATTTATACATATAAATATATATTTAATTATATATTTAAATATATATAATTATATATATATAAATAAATATATATATATATGTATTTGAGAAGGAGTCTCGCTTTGTCACCCAGGCTACAGTGCAGTGGCGCAATCTCGGCTCACTGCAGTTTCTGCCTCTTGGGTTCAAGCAATTCTCCTGCTTCAGCTTCCTGAGTAGCTGGGACTACAGGTGCACACCACTGAAAGCATGGATATTTTAATTTATAATAAGTAACTCTTAAAATCAGAGAAGTTTGGGAGACAGTAATTCATCAAGAAGGTCAGTGAATCTTTTGTCCAAGCCATGCAAGAAGAGTTTGGTGATTAGAATCAAAATGGTGAATTATATCTGTGCACTGAGGAAGGGGAGGTGGCCAGAGCCGAGTCAGAGGACAGATGTGGCATTCTCTTCCGACAACCCCTTCATAGTTGGTCTGCTGAATTTTCACTCATGTCCTTGGTAGCTCTGTGGAACGTAAACCAAGGTGTACAACTGATCATTATAAGGTCATTTCAGTTGTTACTATCTACTCAGGAATAAACAATGGCTAATTTTCTTGGTTAAGTTTCTTTTTTTTTTTTTTTTTTTTGAGATGGAGTCTCACTCTGTTGCCAGGCTGGAGTGTGATGATGCGATCTCAACTCACTGCAACCTCTACCTCCCAAGTTCAAGCAATTCTTCTGCCTCAGCCTCTTGAGTAGCTGAGATTAGAGGTGTGTGCCACCACGCCTGGCTAATTTTATATTTTTAGTAGAGATGGGGTTTCATCTTGTTGGTCAGACTGGTCTTGGACTCCTGACCTCAGATGATCTGCCCGCCTCAGCCTCCCAAACTGTTGGGATTACAGGCATGAGCTACCATGCACCATGCCTGGTGGTTAAGTTTCTTAAACCCTCCAAGTCTCAATTTTTTCATCCATAAAATGATTTGTTATGTGAATTAGGGGCAAATGCTAATTAACATACGCAAACAACTAAAACAGCGTCTAATTCAATACAATGATAATTATTATTGATACTTTTATAATCATTATTGTTCTTTTTCCAATTGGTAATTCTTCTTTTCTTTTTTTTTTTTTTTTTGAGATGGAGTCTTGCTGTGTCACCCAGTGCAGTGGAGCAATCTTGGGTCACTGCAACCTCTGCTTCCCAGGTTCAAGTGATTCTGCTGCCTCAGCCTCCCAAGTAGGTGGGACTACAGGTATGCACTACTATGCTTGGCTAATATTTTGTAGTTTTAGTAGAGACAGGGTTTCACCATATTGGCTGGGCTGATCTTGAATTCCTGATCTTGGATGATCCACTTGCCTCGGCCTCCTAAAGTGCCAGGATTTGAGGCATGAGCCACAGCAGCTGGCCTCTTCTTACCTTTTTCTGTTGCTGTTTGTTTTCAAAACCCCTTGGAAATGCATTATCTTCTTGTGTTATCAATTCTCATCAGCTTCTAATCATCAATCACTTTATGGTAAAGATATAAAACATCTAAATAAAAATAATTTTTAAGTTCAATTATACTTTCACATTTTAACAAAAAAGTGTTATGCAGCATGTATGCCTTCTGTGATTGGTACTGGGATAGAACTTGGATTTTGTCTTTACCTGGAATGCAGAGATGATTATTGAAATGCAGGCTCCATGGAGCTCCTAGTCCAGTGGAAATGATAGATAGCAGATATTGCTAAGTATATGTTCAGAGATGTCTGAAACTGCCTTTCTCACTGGTGTGTGGGAGACTATCGTATTCCCTCATTAAGTATGGCATTTAGGCAGAAAACTTCAATTGGAAGTAAAACCCCCTGATTTCTGAGAGAAGTCAGAAGGTAGCTCCTGCCTGCCTTCCCAGCTAATTGCCTTCCATTACGATAGTGAGGGGGTACAGGACAGGGAAAGGAGACAAGTAACTAAAGATGAGGATGAGGCAGAGGGGCAGAGAATGCCGGGAGTAAAGAAAAGGAAACAGTGTAATTAAAAGAGGCAGTTGGGGATCCTCGTTGGCAGGACTAAGCAGAATGGCTGAGGGTCCAGGCTCTGGAATCAAAATGCTTAGGTTCATATCCAGCTCCTTTACCTGTGAAGTCTTTGACCCTAGACAGTCCTCTTGATCATGAGTGTCCCTGTTTTCCTCATCTGTTAAATGGGGGTCATAAATTATCATCTTCATAGGGTTGTTGTGAGAATTAAATGAGATAATAGATACGGAACAGACAGAACCTGGGACACAGTAAATGCTTAATAAACACTGGCCCACCTTATGTTGGTGGAAGATGTCTAGGGTGATGCTTGTTGTCTTGGGCATAGTTAACCATGTAAGACTGCCTGCTGGGAGGACCTGTGTGACTCAGCCCCTTGGGGGACACAGACAGCAAGCTGCTTGCATAGTTCTTTGCCTTCCACCTCCAAGAGAGCAGGAGAGTTGCTTGCCTTGCTTCTTGCTCTACCCACAACAGCTAGAATAGTGTCACTCACTGTGTAGATACTTAGTAGATAGTTATTGAATTAATGATGTATGAATGCATACCTAGAATGTGTTTTAATGCTTTATTCATCAGGAAAACTCCTACTATTTCTTCAAGGCATAATTCAAATTCTTTGAACTCCTCTGGTCTATCCCTCCAGAACCCCAAAATAGGCACTTCTGCCTCTGCCTTTATTTACTCATATATCTTACATTATACTTCTATTTTAATTTCCATACATATCTTCCCTATTAGGAGAAATCACAGAGGCACGGACTGTCTTTTAACCTTTGGCACAAGGATGCCTTGCAAGGGACTAAACATAAGTTTCGTCTCCTCTGCTTTGGGAAGCTTTGGGCTTGAATTATTGAGACACAAAAGCTAATCACCTCTCAGGAGATGATAGATGGGAATCCTGGAATTTGGAGTTTGAGATTCATGGCAAGCTTTCTAAATCCTATTGCCAAGGAAGGACCTTTTGTGTCTAAGGGTCAACAGAAAACTGCTGCCAGGAGAGGTGGCCCTGGAGACCACCTAGATAGTCACTTTAGTTGAGGGCATGAAAGGGCCTTTTGTCTGTGAGATGTATGAATATAGCACTTCTGTATTTTTACAGTTGAAAAGGAAAGTGGACTGGCCTCTGGTTTTTCAGTCTGTGAGATGCTAACACTTCAGCCAGTCTGAGTGAAAGTGGATTGATGGTGGGGATTGAAGGGGAATGGTTTTATGTGATGCAAAGGACTGAGCACTAAATGCTGCAGCCTGGGAGATCCAGCAAGGGACATTCTCTGTTGATCGTGACATCAAAAGAATGGAGTCTGTCATGAAGACACCTTCCATCAAAATACCACACTAGCTAGTGCAATAAACTGGGTCAGCAGCAGTGTCTGACAGTGAGCTGCCACAGGGCCTGGCTGACAGTGGAAGGCCACTTTTCAACAGCATACCATGAGGCGTGCAGGAATAGTAGTGGGTGCTTGGATATCAGAGCTTACCTTAACTTGAAGCAAAAGTGAAATGGACCTCTCATTTGGAATGTGTGCACCCACCAGGGTTCTCAGAAGATCTAGAAGAAGGGAAAGGGGTCCCATGAAAGAGACAACAGTTTCCCCACAAACCTGACATGAGGAGACTCAAGTCATTTTTCATTTAAATAGGAAAATTGAATATGCTGTCATAATTCTACCTTGAGTGTTGAGGAGTTGACACCAGCTACACGTCAGTGGATGTACTTTGGTTTTTATCATACTGCTTGGCACATGATGGGGTTCATTACATGCTTATAGTACTAACAAATGGATAAATGGAATGTGACTATAAAATAATAAGATTTCCACAAATTCAATTGGGAAGCCATTTTTTTTAAATTCTGCAAACTCATGTTAAATAGGTTACTAAGATACAAAGACTGTTTTATGGTGTGCTCCATCTACATATAGCCAGTCTACCTGGATACACCAGACTGCGATTAAAGATGAGGTCAGGTTTACTTGTAATGTCCAAATTACTGTGGCTCAAACTTTCATCTCATCTAATGACAGAAAGTCCTGTTTTTTATGAGGCTTCTCTCCACAAGGAGGTCTTTTCATCTTCCATGTTCCACAAACCCATACTGCCCTAGCCACCCCTGTGGTGGCAGATTGCTCCTCATAGCTCCACCACTGTCACCCCTCATCTCCCACAACTCCAGGATTGATGCCACTGCAGCCATGCTGGCCTCAGGGAGAGAAAGGCTTTTCTTCCCTTTACTAGATGAGCGGGGGTGGACCAGACCCTTTAATTTCCCACAGCATGGCAAACACCAAACTGCAAAATGCTTAGGGATATGAGAAAGGAATTATTAAACTGACAAACAAAAATGCCTACTAATTCTGAATGTTCTCAGAGTCCACAAGCCAGAGCATAGGTTGCCTTGGGCTCTTAGAATGGCAGTCCCCAACTGTTTTAGTATCAGGGATCAGTTTTGAAGAAGACAGTTTTTCCATGGATGGTAGTGGGAGATGGTTTTGGGATGAAACTGTTCCACCGCAGATGATCAGGCATTAGTTAGATTCTCATAAGGGTCACACAACCTAGATCCCTCTCACACACAGTTCACGGTGGGCTCCATGCTCCTATGCTGCCGCTGATCTGACAGGTGGTGGAGCTCAGGAGGTAATGCTTACTTGCCTGCCACTTACCTCCTGCTGTGTAGCCCAGTTACTAACAGGCCATGAGCTGCTACTGATCTGTAGCCCAGGAGGTGGGGCCCACTGTCTTGAGAGTGCCTCCTTGTTCTCAAGATTGGGCCTTCTGGCAAGGTTTGTTTATCTTTTCCCTTTAGGGACAACCTCCAGCAAGTCTGCTCTGCTCAAAGTCCAGGCCCCAATGTCCAGGAGCCCAGGAGAAAGCCACATTTCTCCCTCTGTGTCTCGGGTCTCAAGCCTGCCTCCCCATCCCCTTTTCCTGTTTACTTCCTGTGGGTAAACTCCAGCCCTTTCCCATTCATGGGGTCAGGCATCTTCCTATGGCCTCTGTGACATCATCATATAAAAGCAAAATATCCAATGGGACATTTGAATATTAATGCATCTGAGAGAATAGCAGGCCAGTCTTTTAGCATTAAACCTAGCCCAGTCCCATTTTTTTACATTTTATCCGGCATGAACTCAAAATCAGAACCGCAGTTTCTCTGCAGTCCTAAAGTCTTCTCTCCCAGTCTCCTGTGAGAAGCTGTTTAAACAGGAAGCATGAGCATTTCTATTACAATAAACAATACCATACAGGCTAGGGTAGTCTACACCCACACTTTAAAGGAAATATTTCTCCAAAGGCATAGTAAACTGCTGATATGTAGCTTTACCCATAACAAAGACAATATTTGTATTATTAGGCAGAAAAGTTTAGCTCTCTAGAGATATAGCTGTCAAAGTCCCATTTCTGAAAAGGGTCTGGCTTAATATAAGCATATCTAACCTCGTCCATTTAGATAATTATCCCCAAACTAAGGATTAATCTGCCTCAAGATGAATCAAAGTTTCCACCCACTGCAAAAACGACTTGAAGATCTGAGATTACAACATTCAAGCCACCATCCCCACTCTAGCCTTCACAGATCTCAGGCCCATTTTTCATCAGGGCTCTGGTTTCAAGTATTGTGTGACTGCCTACCTGCAGTGGTCTCTGCTTTTCTTAAGGGTATCACTCACAAAGGGGAATCTAGCCCTAAGAAGAGAGCAGAAGGGAAACTGCTGCCTCCTTCCAGGGGACACGGCCTTTTCCCTTTTTCATGGCCACATAAATATGGAACTAATTTTGATTTCTTTTTCTTGAAACTTAGATACCTGGCTTGTCAACAATAATTCAAAAATAATTTTATAAAGGTTTAAGAATTAGAGTTAGTAAAATAGTGAAATTGAAATTCTTTAGAGATTCAGTTTTTGTAATCATAAGTCATACAGAACTAAATGAATTTGGAGGTATGGATTCTAATGGGTTTAGGTTGTAGAGACTGTCACTTCAGATAAATTGAAACAAAAGGTGAATTTTCTCAATCAGTTTCTGAGTAGACTTTAAGGTTTTATAATGAACAACAGCTGGCAAGTGCTTACGTGTCTATTTCCATTTATTTTGGCCAGTAGCCCAAACAATGAAAATAGATTTTTGCCAATCATAGACTTAAACATCATCGATGGGGAATGCCATTTTAAATTTAAAAACACAACTAGGTATGCAGTATTCAGAAATGAGTCATAAAGAACTTTCTATTTTCTTGCCTTCAGTTCTATCCATTCAAGTATTTAATGCCTATCATGTACCAGGCATTGTGCTAGGTCTTGAAGTAGATAGCAAAAGGAATAAGCAAAGCTGCCATGCCCTTACCTCCTGGTTGGGGAATAGAGGTGAGTGGGGTGACAGAATACGCCGTTAACTAAAATATTAAAATAAAAAACCTGTTCTCAGTTGATAACAGAGGGGCGGACCATATTCAGAAAAGACAATTAGCTTGACGCAAAAGGCTTCACAGAGAAGTTGCATTTCAGTTGGATCCTGAAAGGTAAATAGAAGGTCACCAAAAGAAAGGGAGAGAAATTAAGTATTTTCTTGTTGTTTATCTTTGTTACTGGATTGACTGTAAGTTCTGTGTGGGTAAGGACTGGAACTTGCTCAGTGTCGTATTTTGGTGCTCAGTGCTTGAAAACACCTTGAGTGTTGTAGACTATCTGTTGACTAACCAACTGAACGGTATTTCAGGCAAAAAGAACCATATATACAATAACAAAATTAATAACGTAATGATTTTTCTATCTAATATTCTGGCTTGTAATATTAACACTGTTAGCTCCTGGAGAGGAAAGACATGTATTGTAAGCCAGCTAAAAAGGGCAGGTACTGTAGAAGAAACCAGCAGATCTGCATTCTAGTCTCATCCCAGTTATTAACCAACTACATGACTTTGAATAAATGCTTAGATTGTACCACCTGTAGTTTTCCCACTCGTAAAATAACTTTGGAAGAGTATATTATTGTAAGAAAAAAAATTAAAGAAAGATCAAGAATGTATGACTGCATTTTCCTCTTCTTCTTTTTTGAAATGAAGTTTCGCTCTTGTTGCCCAGGTCGGAGTGCCATGGTGCGATCTCGGCTCACCGGAACCTCTGCCTCTGTGTTCAAGCTATTCTCCTGCCTCAGCCTCCTGAGTAGCTGGGATTACAGGCACATGCCACCATGCCCGGCTAATTTTCGTATTTTTAGTAAAGACGGGGTTTCTCCGTGTTGGTCAGGCTGGTCTTAAACTCCTGACCTCAGGTGAACCGCCCGCCTCGGCCTCTCAAGGGCTGGGATTACAGGTGGGAGCCACTGCGCCTGGCCTCCCCTCTTTTTCTAAATGCAAAATTAATACATGCATCCCAGCTTTAAGATGGCCAATCACATGCATACTGATCATCTCTTTTGCCCTCAACAAGACTGCAGCCCTGACAAAAAATTTAATGAATGTTTAAAAACAGGACAGGGATGTCCCTTGGATCTGAAGCTATGAGTAAATAAGAAACTAGAGCAGTGAGCTGTGGCTCTTCCCACCTCAAAGCTGCTGTTCTTGGTTGTATACTGCCCTAACTGAGGGCCTTCTATATCTTTATCACCTAGCTAAGGAGATAAAAAAATAGAAAGATTGAAACAGAAAGAAAAGCTAAGAGATATGGAGGTTACAGAAATTTTACTATCAATCTAAGGCAGGCATTTAAAAAATGTTTTTGTGCCAGGAATCTCTTTAGCAGTTTAGTGAAGACTATCGATCCTTTCTCAGAATAATACCTTTAAATGCATAAAATAAAATAAAATACAGAGGAGGACAAGATGGCCGACTAGAAGCAGGCAAGTGGAACAGCTCCCTCAACCACCAGGGATACTTGAGGTAGCAGGGAAAGCTGCTTAGAGAAGTGATGGGGTAGCAATCCAGAGGGTATGGGGCAGCAAGCCAGAGGGTTTGCTGCCAGAGTATTTGTAGTGGAGCACAGCCAGGGATGGCCATCCCTCTAGGCTTGACTTGCTCCCTTATAAGATTTTACCCTGGCCAGGCATGGTGGCCCAAGCCACCTCAAAAAAAAAAAAAAAAAAGACTTTAGCCCTAGGGGAACTCTCAGACCTGATCTCTGCAGGGCAGGCTGGCACATCAGATGAGGCTAGTTCAACCTGAGCACTTATTGGTCTGCTGGCCTTTTCAGGGGCCCCAGCATGGCCACACCTGCTTACAGGGCAGTCTCAGATGTGCTGGGGCCCACACCATGGCTTCTGCACCAGCAGACAGTGCCTGACCTGTGGAGAGTTCCAGTGATATGGCCCCTATGGCCACGCACCAGCCTGTGTGTTCCCTCCCTATACTGCAGCCTTCCTCAAGCCCACAGCAGCTTCCCACACTGCTTTACTGGCCCGTGTCTACACAGGCAAATTTTGCTTTCCTTCCCCTGCCAGCATGTGAGAGTGCAGTCCACTTTCCCTCCCTGGCTACTGCTCCCTGTCCCCGCCATTGCAGAGGGAGCCTTGGCAAGCACAGAGCCAGAAAGCCCTGTCAGCGCCCTGGCCTTCCCCTAACACTATGCAGAGAACACTGTGCAGGGGATCCTCCTACACCTTGAGGGATTACTCCCGCTTGCAGGCCACAGAGAGGCATCCAGACTTGCACCAGCCAGCACCCTGCCCGAGACAATACCACCTCCAGTACAATAGTGCACAGTCTCCAGCAGCCATCCCCCACTGCCCCATGCTCCCCATAGCTACCTTGCCTCCACCACTGTGGTGAATGAATGCAGGGAGACAGGCAACTCTGCATCCTCTAGCACTCTGCTGTAGCTGCCACACTTTGGCCCCTACAGCACAGTGGACTCCAATCCTTGAGGATCCAGAGAACAAAGTCAGGTCCTAAGGCAAGTCCCTCAGAGTTTGGGCACACAGGCCAGAAGTTGGGAGCTGAGTGTTGGCCCCTAAAATCTCCTAGAAATGAAGCCAGCCAGCTGAATCTACCTTACACTATAATCAAACCCTCAAGGTCATCAAATAGGATAAAAGAAAAAAAAAAACCATCCAAAGGTCAACAGTCTCAAAGGTTGAAGGTAGATAAGCCCACAAAGATGAATAAGAATCAGCACAATAATGCTGTAAACTCAGAAAGCCAGAATGCTTTCTTTCCTCCAAATGACCATATCATCCTTCCTGCAAGGGTTTGAAACTGGGCTGAGGCTGAGATGGCTGGAATGACAGAAATAGAATTCGGAATATGGATAGGGACAAAGTTCATTGAGTTATAGAAATACATTGAAACCCAATGCAAGATAGCTGAAAATCATGATGAAACAATGCAGGAGTGGACAGACAAAATAGCCAATATAGAGATGAATGTAACCTACTTGATAGAGCTGAAAAACACACTATAAGAATTTCATAATGCAATCACAAGTATTAATAGCAGAATATACCAAGCAGAGGAAAGAATCTCAGAGCTTAAAGACTGGATTTCTGAAATGAGATAGTAAGATAAGACTAGAGAAAAAAGAATAAAAAGTAATGAATAAACCTCTGAGAAACATGCGATTATGTGAAGAGAACAAATCTATGACTCATTGGTGTCCTTGAAAGAGATGGGAAAGATGGAACCAACTTGGAAAACACATTTCAGGATATCATCCATGAGAGTGTCCCCCACCTAGCAGATAGGCCAACATTCAAATTCAGAAAATGCAGAGAACCCCAGTAAGATACTTCAAAAGAAGATCATCCCCAAGACACATAATCATCAGATTCTCCAAGGTCAAAATGAAAGAAAAAGTGTTAAAGGCAGCTGGAAAGAAAGGTCAGGTCACCTACAAAGGGAAGCTGTCATACTAAAGGGGAAGCCTATCAGACTACCAATGGACCTCTAAGCTGAAACCCTACAAGCCAGAAGAGATTGGGGGCCAATATTCAACATTTCTTTCTTTTTTATTATTATTTTTGAGATGGAGACTCTCTCTGTCACCCAGGCTGGAGTGCAATGGCACAGTCTTGGCTCACTGCAACCTCTGCCTCCCAGGTTCAAGCGATTCTCCTGCCTCAGCCTCCTGAGTAGCTGGGATTACAGGTGCCGGCCATCATTCCTTGCTAATTTTTGTATTTTTAGTAGAGACAGGGTTTCACCATGTTGAGCAGGCTGGCCTGGAACTCCTGACCTCAGGTGATCCATCTGCCTTGGCCTCCCAAAGTGCTAGGATTACAGGCATGAGTCACAGTGGCTGGCCAACACTCTTAAAAAAAAAAAGAAATTCCAACTCAGAATTTTATATCTGGCCAAAGTAAGCTTCATAAGCGAAGGAGAAATAACATCCTTTTCAAATAAGCAAATGCTGAGGGAATTCATTACCATAAGACCTGCCTTATAAGAGCTTTTGAAGGAAGCACTAAATATGGAAAGGAAAGACAGTTACCAGTCACTGCCAAAACACACTGAAATACACAAACCCGTGACATCATAAACCAACCATATAAGTCTGCAAACTAACCAGCCAACATCATGATGACATGACGAAATCCACACATAGCAATACTAACCTTAGATGTAAATGGGCTAAATGCCCCACTTAAAAGATACAGAGTGGTAAGCTGGATAAAAAACCAAGATCTGTTGGTATGCTATCTTCAAGAGATGCTTCTCACATGGAATGACACATATAGCCTTAAAATGAAGGGATGGAGAGAAACCTAGCAAATGGAAAACAGAAAAAAGTAGGGGTTGCAATCCTAGTTTTTGACAAAACAGATTTTAACCCAACAAAGATCAAAAAAGACAAAGAAAGGCATTATATAATGGTAAAGAGTTCAACAAGAAAATCTAACTATCCTAAATATGCATGCATCCAACATGGGATCACCCAGATTAATAAAGCAAGTTCTTAGAGACCTTCAAAGAGAATTAGGCTCCCACACAATAATAGTGGGAAACTTTAACACCCCACTGACAATATTAGATCATCAAGACAGTAAATTAATAAAGATATTCAGGACCTTCACTGAGCACTGGATCAAATGAACCTGATGGATATCTACATAACTCTCCATCCCAAAACAACAGAATGTGCATTATTCCCATTGTCACATGGCACATACTCCAAAATCGATTATATAATTGGAAATAAAACACTCCTCAGAAAATGCCAAATAACCGAAATAATAATAAACAGTCTTTCATACCACAGCATGATCAAATTAGAAATCAAGACTAAGAAATTCACTTAACATTTTGTGAAGAGACAAAGACTGAGCTGTTGTGGCCTGTTGCTGCCAACCTCAAGTAGCAGTCAGCTTTCTCCACATAGAACCCAGGAGTAGGAGACGCAGAACCAAATATTTTCTCCCTCCTTGCTCCTTTTTTCAGCTTTGTGAGAAATCTTATTATCAAACACAATGGCCAGCAATGTTACCAACAAGACAGATCCTTGCTCCCTCCATGAACTCCCATGTGTTCACTGGGAATCTCAACACTCTTGCAGTCAAGCAGTCTGATGTGGAGGCAATCTTTTCGAAGTATGGCAAAATTGTGGGTTGCTCTATTCATAAGAATTTTGCAAAGGCAAAATTCAGTTTGTTAATAAGAGATATGCCCAGGCTGCTGTAGCAGAAGAGGAAGGCACAATGATTGCTGGCAGGGTTTTTGATATTAACCTGGCTGCAGAGCCAAAAGTGAACCTAGGAAATACAGGTGGAAAATGATCTGCAGCAGAGATATATGGCTCCTCTTTTGATGTGGACTATGACTTTCATGGGATTATTATGACAGGACGTACAGTTACCCAGCACATGTTCCTCTTCCTTCTATTGCTCAGGCTGTAGTGCCCTCAAAATGCCACTGTGTATCAAACACCTCAAGAAGAGGCAAAAATGGCTTCAATTCTAAGAGTGAATAGTGGGGATCTTCCAAGTCTGGTAAGTTGAAACGAGATGATCTTCAGGCCATTAAGAAGGAATTGACCCAAATAAAACCAAAGGTGGATTCTCTCCTGGAAAACCTGGAAAAAATTCAAAAGGAACAGAGCAAACAAGCAGTAGAGATGAAGAATAATTCAGAAGAGGAGTAGAACAGCAGCTCCGTGAAGAGAGATGAGACTAATGTGAAGATGGAGTCTGAGGGGGGTGCAGATGACGCTCCTGAAAGGGGAACCTACTAGATGATGATGATATTGAAGATCGAGTGGGGATGAACAGCTGGAGTTAATCAAGGATGATGAAAAAGAGGCTGAGGAAGGAGAGGATGACAGAGACAGCGCCAATGGTGAGGTTGACTCTTAAGCACATGGTGGTGTTTAGAAGTCTTATCCCATTGTTTATTTACCTAGGTGCTTGTCTAAGATCAAAATTCTCACTAGATTCTCTCCCCTAGTAACTTCAGGATGTGTTCACTGTTCTCCCAATCCTTGTCCTTGTTATGTTTGTTAATTCATACTGCCTGTGCCTAGTCCCATTTTCACTTCCTTTGATGCTCCCATGAGTTTTGTTAAGTGTTACTGTGTAATTTTTGCTTTTAATTTTGAAACCTCTTTATAACAATAAAAAGGATGTATGGGTTTTATCAACTATCCCCAAAATAATCTTTTGTTATGCAGGGAGTACAGTTCTTTTTATTCATATGTAAGTTCAGTAGATATTTCCCTAACTGCAAAGGCAATCTCAATTAGTTGAGTAGCTCCTGAAAGCAGCTTTGAGTTAGAAATATGTGTGTTACATCCCCATATAAGTGTGCTGTGTGGGGCAGTTCAACACGAATGTAACAATGTATTTTTATGAATGAGAGTTGTCATGTCAAATGTATCCTCCAGAATAATAATTAGTGCTATAGTCTTATGATTTGTTTTCTAAAGTTGATACTATGGGTTATTTTTGTGAACAGCCTGATGTTTGGGACCCTTTTTCCTCAAGATAAAGAAATTCTTATTAGGCCAGGAATTTGGAGGAAAAAAATTCACTCAAAACCATAAAATTACATGGAAATTGAATAACCTGCTCCTGAATGACTTTTGGGTAAATAATGAAATTAAAGCCGAAGCCAAGAAGTTCTTTGAAACTAATGAGAACAAAGATACAACATACCAGAATCTCTGGGACACAGCTAAAGCAGTGTTAAGAGAGAAATTTATAGCACTATATGCCCGCATCAAAAAGTTAGGCAGATCTCAACTTAACAACCTAACATCACAACTCAAAGAACTGGGGAACTAAGAACAAACAAATCCCAAAACTAGCAGAAGACAATAAATAACCAAAATCAGAGCTGAAATGAAGGAGATTGAGACTCAAAAAAGCATTCAAAAAGACAATAAATCCAGGAGTTGGTTTTTTGAAAAAAATTAATCAAATAGATTGCTGGCTAGACTAATGAAGAAAAGAGAGAAGATTCAAATAAACACAATCAGAAACAACCAAGGGGCTATTACCACTCACTCCACTGAGATACAAACAACCATCAGAGAGTGTTATGAACACCTCTGAGGGGAAATTTACTCGGAATCTATAATTCTTTTTTTTGAGATGGAGTTCTGCTCTTGTTGTCCAGGCTGGAGTGCAGTGGTGTAATCTCAGCTCACTGCAACCTCTGCCTCCTGGGTTTAAGCGATTTTCCTGCCTTTGCCTCCCAAGTAGCTGGGATTACAGGTGAGTACTACTACACCAGGCTAATTTTTTACATGTTTAGTAGAGATGGGGTTTCATCATCTTGACCAGGCTGGTCTCAAACTCCTGACCTCAGTTGATCCGCCCACCTCAGCCTCCCAAAGTGCTGGGATTACAGGCGTGAGCCACTGTGCCAGGCCTATAATTCTATGGATAACAAAATTGTCATTAGTTTGAGGTGGAATGAGGGCAAAATAATGATACATTCAGAACAATTAACACTCATTACCTGAAAATAAACTCTAGCAAAATGAAAAGTTCTCTACAAGGAAGTATTGGAATGTAAAAATAATGCATACTAGTTGGGAAAAAATTAAATAATGTATTCGAACATATATATATATATATTCTAATATATTATATATATATATATAATATATATATATAAAGTAAAATGTGAAAGGGCTCTGCCTTTTCCTTTATTTGTTGTATATTCTCCACCTTTTTCTATGACTATATAAACATATATACATATATATATATACACAATACCTTTTATTCTTTAAACAATGAGCTCACTCTATATAAAATACTTTGTGTTCTTTTCTCCCTTGGAGTATCATGAATATTCTTCAGTATTAGCATGTGCATATCTACCTCACCTTTTTTGCTATCTGCATTCCATGATATAAATATATCACAAGTTTATACACGTCCATTTAACATGAACGTTTAGATTATTTTAGTTTTTGCTCTTATAAATAAAGCATGGCTAAGTTTTTTGTTAGTACTTCTATAGGATAGAGGCCTAGAAATGTAATTGTTGGGTCACAGGATATGGACATTTAAAATGTTGATAGGGCCAGGTACACTGGCTCACTCCTGTAACCCCAGCACTTTGGGAGGTTGAGGCAGGAGGACTGCTTTAGCCCAGGAGTTTGAGACCAGCCTGAGCAAGATGGGGAGACCTCCATCTCTACAAAAAACAACAAAAAAGCAAAATGTTTATAGATCCTGCCAAAATGACTTCTAAAAATATTATTCATTTATAGTCAGACTAAAAGTATATGGAATGTAGTATTTTAAGAAAGAAAATCTTCTAACATATTTTTAAAATGATAGAAAATATGCATTATTTTGAGTGCATATAACAGATGACTCTGTCCATCAGACCATGTGGAAAATATATTTCCAAAAGGGATTACAAAGTAATCCAAAGAGATTTAGTAAGCAAGGAAGTCTTCAACTATTATTATATCTTATTCTATTAAAAGCAGATCATCAAATAAATTCTTGCACATTAGTTTGTCTTTTTTTTTTTTTTTTGACTCTCGCTCTGTCACCCAGGCTGCAGTGCAGTGGCGCCATCTTGGCTCACTGCAATCTCCACCTCCTGGGTTCAAGCGATTCTCCTGCCACCACTTTGAGTAGCTGGGATGACAGGCGTGCGCCACCATGCCTGGCTAATTTTTGTATTTTTAGTAGAGATGGGGTTTCACCATGATGGCCAGGCTGGTCTCGAACTCCTGACCTCATGATCCACCCACCTCGGCCTCCCAAAGTGCTGGGATTACAGGTGTTAGCCACTGTGCCCCGTTCAGTTTGTTTTTTACAAAGTAATCTTAACAAGGAAAACCTCTGTCTTTGGACTTGATTCTAACTATAATAGGATACTGACTTGTGCCATGAAAGTGAAAAGATCCTTGATAAAAAGTATCTGCACCATCTTAAAATTTGTAGTGTGCAAGAATATGACTGATGAGAATGTTTAGACATGTACTTAAGGGAAAACAGATACTGAAAATTTTAGAGAGAGAAAAAATATAGGACCCATTATTTGAGTCTTCAAATAAGAATGTTACTGTGGAGTGCTAACTATAGAAGTTTAACTATATAAGTGTATTTTGAAACTGCATTTTACTAACCTGACAAATGTTTGAGTGTGCCTATATAGTAGATCCTGGGCTAGGTACTAAAGGTACTGCATTAATTTTGGAGGAAATTGCAGCTTTGAAGAATTTAATATATTTGATATGATCAATTCTCTGAATTGCTTTCAGCAAAAATGTGTCTCCATTTTGCAAATGGGAAAATGGGACTATCAGTTGCAAAAGGCAAACAATATCATTTATTTTAAAAGATTATATTGATAACCTATTATGAGCACCATCTGTCACACAAGGAAATACAAGAGATGGTCCCTGACTTCAAAGTACTTGCAGTTGTTTTAAGTATTTGAGTTTCAAAACTATATATATATATATATATATATATATATATATATATAGTTTTAAAAAAGCAGTAGAACCTTCACAAAGTAAAATAAAATGCTAGTACTGCATGTCATGCAGGGATTTTCAAAGGAATTGTGAAAAGTTAGTAAAAGAGGCACCTCAGCATCAACAAGATGCACAGAGCATAGCAGTAAGAACACTGAGGATATAGCAAATCCCAGAATGAGTAATTGAGAGTCACAATATGGTCAACAAATACGACATTGTTCGTATGTTTGGAAGAGGCTTCTGATAAGGAAATGGGTAAGTAAGCTCTGTGCTTAGGGGCAAATGTTGCCATCTGAGTGAATGGTACTGTCTATCAAAAATAATCATTTATTCCAAAGGACATGATTAAGGATAATTGGTAACCAAGGTGGTTGAGAAGAAAATAAGAATGTCTCTATTTTCCATGAATTCAAGTGTTCAGGCCCAAGTAAATTATATCAATTACATATGGTAGAACTAAAGTTAATTGACAGCAACTGTGGAATTGTGACCCTTATGGATAGTTTTGTGTGCTCACAGGTAGTTCAAGAGGAGAGAAAGCTTGAGGTTAGGCTATGAACATCGTAATTTTTTGTTTGAGATGTCGCCCAGGCTGGAGTGCAATGGGCCAATCTTGGCTCACTGCAACCTCTGCCTCCTGGGTTCAAGCTATTATCCTGCCTTAGCCTCCCCCCTCTACCCCCAGTAGCTGGGATTATAGGTGCACACCACCTTGAGTAAAGTCAGATTAAAAAGTTCATCAAGCTGTACACTTGAATTCTGTGCATGCTGCTATGCACAGTAACTGAAAATTGTGCACACATAAAAAATTAAAGAAGCGGCCGAGCGTGGTGGCTCACACCTGTAATCCCAGCACTTTGGGAGGCTGAGGCCGGTGGATCACCTGAGGTCAGGAGTTCCAGACCAGCCTGGCCACCATGGTGAAACCTCATTTCTACTAAAAAAAATATAAAAATTAGCCGGGTGTGGTGGAGGGCACCTGTAATCCCAGCTACTTGGGAGGGCGAGGCAGGAGAACAGCTTGAACCTGGGAGGTGGAGGTTGCAGTGAGCTGGGATTGTGCCAGTGCACTCCAGCCTGGGTGACAGAGTGAGACTCCGTCTCAAAAAAAAAAAAAGACCACTGAAGGCCTAAGGCGGATGGAAGAGGCTTTATTTTTCAATCACTACTTGTAGGGAAGTTGCCCTCACCCTGAAAAATTGGCCAGTCTGCTTTGTAGTTTGTGTAAACACAAAGGAAATCTTTCTGATTTTAAATTCTCTGAGATTTAGAGTGTATGTGGTATCTCAGCATAGCCTAACCATTCTTGGCTAATGCAATATTCATCACCTACAAACAACCAAGGTCAAAAGCCTGGTTTTGGCAGCTTACCAGAGAGGCTGTTTCTTTCTCAGGCTAAGTGATATAAAACAAGCTTACAAATGAGTGTATAAATCAAGATGCCAATTAATTAAATAACAATAGAAAATCAAAACTTCTCATACAAACTGGGATATCTGTTACCATGATAATATATAACCATTCTTTCTCTCAAGACGTACCTGCATGGGAAGCCAAACCATAACAGAAGTTTATTTTATTCTCAGAAAAAAAAAAAAAAGTTAGTTGGATGAATCGATTGTTTAATGACATCTGTCCAGGAGCAGCTATGCATCCCATTTCACAGTTAATTCCTGAGGTCTCTGGGCTGCAGTTCTCACTGCAGCCACTGAGGATTTTGTGTTTTTCCTCTCAAAGAATAATCATAAATCTTTTACTTTTAAATTCTGTGGTTGGAGTGGTAGGGGTTTGAAGTGGAGAGGAAAGTGTCCTTAGCTATGGCTTCTAAGTACTGGTAACATCATCAAACTAATATAGACACTGAGAATTCTAGACAGTGTATGTACCTGAATATTTTGTAAGGCCATTTGAGAGTATTTTGTACAATCTATGTACAATCTTTGAAGGGAGGAAATTGTTATCAAAGGCTGGAGAAAAAGGGATCCCTGTTATATAGTGACAGAAAGTTTGGCAACACTGTTGCATGTTGAAATGCAGAAAATAGGAAATATATCTAACAAATTGGTGCATATGGTTAAGGAAATTTCCAGACACACTGTTGAAAGTGCCAACTGACTAAAAAAAGAGAAAAAAACTATGTGGGATAAGATGTAGAGAGGTGAGATATAAAAGGAATGATTCCATTTTTAAGCAGAATTTAGAGAAAATATACATAGTCTAGGAACTTTGGGTTCAAAAATAAAACTGCTTTTTACTCCCAGCCTCTCCAGATGGTAAAAGGTTCTGCAATTAAGGCATTGCCTTAAGGGGAAGGTAAAATCCAGAGTGTGGCTGTTTAGATTTTTTGTAAAGACTGTACAAAGATTTAAAGCCATTTTATCTAGACCATTTCAGCTAGACTCTTCTAAGTGTATAAGGGCATTTTCCATCAGCTTTCTGACTCTCAGCCCAAGATGGGAAGTGTTTGTCTCAAAGAGGCTTTTATTCTGGTAGAGTGGATTATAATTTGATATATATGAAGTCCCCAAAATCTTAAAGAGAATTGTATTGGTAGACACACTGCCTACTTGGACTGAAAGGGAATATGCATCTTTTAATACTACATATTTGAATATTAAAATTTATATTTACATCTTAGAAACTCAGTATTTTAAAATGACGTAAGGAAAAATCTGAAGTTATGTTGCAACAAAAATTAGTAGAAAATTAGAATCATGGCTGGGCTTGGTGGCTCATGCCTGTAATCTCAGCACTTTGGGAGGCTGAGGTGGGTGGATTACCTAAGGTCAGGAGTTGGAGACCAGCCTGGCCTAAATAGTGAAACTCCGTCTCTACCAAAAATACAAAAATAAGCTGGGTGTGGTGGTAAACGCCTGTAATCCCAGCTAGTTGGGAGGTTGAGGCAGAATTGCTTGAGCCAGGGAGGTGGATGCTGCAGTGAGCCGAGATCACGCCATTGCACTCCAGCCTTGGTGACAGAGCAAGACTCTGTCTCAAAACAAACAAACAAAAAAAAGGGAAATAAGAATTATATGTAGCTAATCTGAAAAGCTTGATGATTGAATCTTGCTGGAATCAAGAGCTACTACAGTGTCATATTTCGAGTGAGGCATACTTTGTCATTGTGCTTTTGCCTGATAAGTATTTCTACAATGCCTGCATATAGATCTAAACAAGTGTTGTTAAATCCTCTGAATTTTTTTTTTTTTTTTTTTTGGAGATAGAGATTCCATCTTGCCGTCCAGGCTGGAGTGCAATGGTGCGATCTCAGCTCACTGCAATCTCTGCCTCCCAGGTTCAAGTGATTCTCCTGCCTCAGCCTCAGGAGTAGCTGGGATTACAGGCATCCACCAGCATGGCTGGCTACTTTTCATATTTTTAGTAGAGATGGAGTTTCACCACGTTGGCCAGGCTGGTTTTGAACTCATGACCTCAGGTGATCCACCAAGCTTGGCCTCCCAGAGTGCTGGGATTGCAGGTGTCAGCTAGTGTGCACAGCCCGTATTAATTGTTTGGTGAATAAGATGCTATTTGTATAGGATTGTACATCCTAACATGATAATTTTTTGTTAATATTTGCTACTATATTTTAAATACTTATTAAGAATTTTTTGGTTGAAATGTAATGCATTTTAATTTTTCCCATTTAAAACTAAGTTCCTATTTAGTATTTTTTTGTGGAAGGATTATAGATTTTGAGGAATGGATTATTGAAGAAAAATAAGCCTTCACTGCTATTTCTGTAATTTTTTGGACAAGTTTATGCTGTGTTTTTAATCCTCTTAGTTTCTGAATTGGAGATTTGAAAAAAATTGTGATTATCTTGTTCCTGTTCTACCATTGCATATTGGATGTGTTGAGGGGGAAGATAACTTTAACATGAGATCTGCATCTGGTACTGAGAAATATTCTGGACTTTGGCTAGGATTCAGCAACTGCATGGGATTTTAGGTTGTCTCCTTTGAAAAAGGGAAGGTATGTCTATCTGTAGAAAGAATGATATGCCCAGATATTTGGGTAGCCAGAGACATAGGACTATGGCAGACACTGCTAGTTGCCCCTCTATCCTCAAATTTGTTTTTTTTTAGTTCCCATTTTGCTCAGTAATAAAACCTCAAATGTTAGCTGGGCATTTGTCCAATTAATTAAAAAAGATTGTATTCCCCAGCCTCTCTTGCAATGAAGTGTGGCCATGTGATTAAGCTTTGTCCAAAGAATATAAGTCGAAGTAGTTTGTATGGATCTTCTGGGAAGTTTTCTTTTGTTTTTTTTTCTTTTTCTTTTGAGGCAGGGTCTTGCTCTGTTGCCCAGGCTGGAGTGCAGTGGCCCAGTCTCGGCTCCCGGGTTCAAGGGATTCTCTTACCTCAGCCTCCCAAGTAGCTGAGACTACAGGTGCCCATCACCATGCCCATCTAATTTTTGTATTTTTAGTAGAGATGGGTTTCACCACATTGGCAAGGCTGGTCTCAAACTCCTGACCTTGTGATCTACCCGCCTCAGCCTCCCAAAGTACTGGGATTACAGGTGTGAGCCACTGCAGCCCAGTCCAGAGAAGTTTTCTTAAAGAAAGGAAGTATGCCCTTCTTTTCCCCACCCGTCCCCCCCCCCGCCTTTTTTTTTTCCTGAGACAGAGTCTCTCTCAGTTGTCCAGGCTGGACTGTAGTGGCACGATCTTGGCCAACTACAACCTTCGCTTTCTGGGTTCAAGCTATTCTCCTGCATCAGCCCCTGAGTAGCTAGGATTACAGGTGCACATCACCACTTTCGGCTAATTTTTGTATTTTTAGTAGAGACAGGGTTTCCCCATGTTGGCCAGGCTGGTCTCAAACCCCTGACCTCAAGGGATCCACCTGTCTCAGCCTCTCAAAGTACTAGGATTACAGGTGTGAGCCACAGCGCTTGGCCTCTCTTCCCTTTTTGCTGGTCTTCCTGGCTAGCATATTGATATCATGCTAGGTGACAGAGTTATTTTATAAGTTAGGGTGGAAATCACAGGTAGCAGTTGGCATAGCAACCTGTCAGAAAGAGGCTGGGATCCCTAATCGTTGTGGAGCCACCATTTTATCCTAGGACTGTCTACCTTTACCTGAGAGAAAGAAACTTATCTTTTTGCCATTGTTGTTTTGGGCTTTTCAAATGAGTATTCCCCTTTTATTTTCTTCTAACAGCTACACCTATCTGATATTATCTTGTTCAGTTTTCTTATTTTCTGTCTTCTCCCTCTACAGTGCTAGTTTCATGAAAATAAATACCTTTCTGTCTCTCTCGTTTCTGTCTGTTTCCTTATCACAGTGCCTGGAAAATAGTAATGACTCAGTAAATCTTTGTAGATGAATGAATGAAGACTAGAAGATTAGCATGGAATTCTTCTAAAGGTAGTTCGTTTCTGCTTTAAGAGACTATGGAGTTTAGAATTCCAAAGAAACTGGTAGGTTGTTATACGCGAGGAAATTGACAGAGGCGTTATATGATTCGGGCAACACACGACCCTTGTCATGCTAATTGTTGGCCAAGCTCCCTGGCCAGCTCTGAGTTCTAACACACCAATGCCGCCTCTACAGTGTGTGCTATTTGGTTGATAAGCACCTATCTAGGATGATGTGGACAGGATTGCAACGTGGCGTAGAGTTTGGACAGGATGACCTATTGCCTTTCCGCACACGGTCAGGGTAAGAACATAGCTGAGATTTTTCAAGCCTTCCCAGGTACCACATAGCTTGGAAAGCCCAGCAACTGGGGGCAGTTCAGTTGCAACTAGCAGGCAGTCCTAGCTGTTTATTACCTGGGACTCTCGGGCAGGCGAGCTGGCAGTGCTGAGGGGGACGTTTCTCCAAGGCATTCCTCTGGCAACCCTCTTCCTCCACCAGGTCTCAACAAAGACATTTAATCCCTTTCTTCCTGTACCCTCCCTTCTGCTTGGCTTGGTTTTGGAAGCTGAAGTACACTTTGACGCAAGCCACCTCCTACGGCACACCTGCCAGAGGCGGCGCGTCCCCGAGCTGCTCTCCCTCGCGTACAGCCGGCGTTCGGTGGGCGAAGGTCCCCTCGGCCTTCGCTCACCTAGCGGCACCGCGTTCTGAGCGACAGCGCGCGCCGCCGCCGCGGGAGCGCGCCCCAGGCGAGGCCCTCCTGAGGGAGCGCGCACGCGCCGCCTCTCTCCGCCTCCCCGGTGCGCGTCCCGCCCCCTTGAGCAGCGATACGCCGAGCGCTCAACATCCGAGGACTTTGGCCCAGAGTAACCCCGCTCTCGTGACCTTTCCCCTCCATTCCTCACCACCGGCAGCCGGCGGGGACAGAGGCTGGCAGCTGGGCTCTCGTGCCCCTCCCTGCAGTGCGCAGGCTCTCCCCCTCCCGGCACCTCCGCGCTGTTCCTCGTCATGGCGGCCCTCAGCAAGTCCATCCCTCATAACTGCTATGAGATCGGCCACACTTGGCACCCTTCCTGCCGGGTCTCCTTCCTGCAGATCACTGGGGGCGCCCTGGAGGAGTCCCTGAAGATCTATGCCCCTCTGTACTTGGTGAGACCCGTCAGCCCTCCCACAGGGCGAGTTTAGTGTGGAGGATGGGCCAGGGGCTGCAGCTGGTGCTCCCGAGGGGCTCTGGGGGACTTGCCTTGTGTTGGGCTCTCTTTTGGTGGGGTCGGAGTGTTTTGGGGGCGGCTGGGGGGATGGGGGAGTCACAAGGGTAGGATATCACAGTTCTTGCACGGGAGCAGGAGGAGGGGAATTAGAGGTTGAGCTGTCATCTGAATGCCTGTTGCTAGGAAGAGGATAGGCTCCCAACTTTTAGGATTAAGTTTAGGACACTTAAAAACGTGAATTCAAAGACCACCTTTATTTTCCTCTGGCCTGCCTTGTGATGGAGAGGTATTTGTAGGTCAGCGAGGCTATGGGGAGGACCTGCAATCATTCCTCATCTGATTTCCTCTGTTTTATTTTGCGTTTTTTTTTTTTTTTTTTAATGAAGAAGGCATATTTGACCTTAAATCCATGTGGCCTCAGATCTTGACTTTTTTGCGATGACAGGATTGTGATTTGGGGGTTTTGCAAGCGTTTTTGCAAGTTCACAGAACAGACTCCTGGGATGAAATTGTGTGTGGTGATTTAAAGGGTGATGCCAGTCTTCGAGTCAGTGAACTTGGTTAGGACATCTGACTTTGTGTCACCTAGTTCCTTCTGTTACACAACTTTATATATAGGGCAATTAATGGAGATTATCTGGCAATATGTATATGTAACACTGAGGACTCTTAAAGATGTTCTTAAATGTTCTCGCCAAAATCTTTTTTCAATAACCTTATCCTTGATATTAAAGATTTATTATTAATTTGGCCATTGAAGTGCATCGTCTCATTTTCTTGCCTTACAGAGTTTGTGTCCTAAGAAGACAGAGATCATATTTTTGTATGTCTTCTAAAAGTTTCAATATTTAGCAGATGATCAATGATTATTTCTCATTGAGGTAATTTAGATTTGTACCCTAATGTTCCTGAAAGTGTGTCATGGCTGTATCTGTCATACTACTTGAAAAGTCTGATTATTTATTTCAGAGATAACACAGGAGAAGGTGATACTTTGTCTGTGGTTGCAGACACCCATTTCATTTTTACTGTGTGGACTGATGTTTCTCAAATGTTAATGTGTATTAGGAATCCCCTGAGGATTATGTTAAAATGGGGGTTCTGATTCATTAGGTCCTGGTGGGGCCTGAGCATCTGCTTTCCTAACAAACTCCCAGGTAATACTGATAATGGGGGCTGCACTTTGAGTAATAAAGATTGAGAGTAGAGGCCAATCATTATTAATGGAGCTAGATTTTTTTTTTTTTTTTTTTTTTTTGAGATGGAGTCTCGCTTTGTTGCCCAGACTGAAGTGCAGTGGTGTGATCTTCTCTCATTGCAACCTCCACCTCTTGGGTTCAAGCAGTTCTCCTGCCTCAGCCCCACAAGTAGCTGAAATTACAGGCGCGAGCGACTACGCCCAGCTAATTGATTTGTATTTTTAGTAGAGATGGGGTTTCACCATGTTGGCCAGGCTGGTTTCGAACTCCTGACCTTAAGTGATCTGCCCACCTCTGCCTCCCAAAGTGCTGGGATTACAAGCCTGAGCCACCGCACCTGGCCTGGAGCTGGAAATTTTTTCCTCGATTTTCTTTGACAAAAATTCTTGTTTATCTGCTTTTCCACATTCATTGTGGCCAGTCTATTTTTTTTTGGAGACAGAGTCTTGTTGCATTGCCATTCAGGCTGGAGTGTAGTGGCAGAATCACAGCTCACTGTATAAGGCTCAGATTTGTAAAAATTAAAACATCTGCAAACATTGAGCTCTTGATATACAACTATACAAAAGATTGTTTCTGTCCTCAGAGGATTATGATATAGGTCGGGAGAGAGTTTATGCTATCCACTTCTCCCTCTGAAAATCCATAGCACTTTTCATTCATTAATTCATTCACTTAACAAATATTTGTTGAATGCCTAATATTTGTTGTATCTATAGCCTAGATAATTTATGGATTATATTCTGTGATAGGGAAGCTCAGGGCAGCAACAGGAACGTAGGTTCTCCTACTCCAGCAAGGTAGGTTGGAGGGGTGTTCAGGAAAAAGAGTTGTGTTTTACTGTTATATCTCCAACCAGATTAAGTACTTACTGAGGATAAATTTTCCATCTCATGTGGCCTTGTACCCTTTCATCTGTGTATTTGAAACTTTGGGTTGCTACTCATTGGTAGTTGTGAAATAAAATTAGTGGGAACTGAATAGCATTTTATTTTATATTAAGTGAAATGGAAGAAAATAGAAAATGTTAGAGCACATTGCCCATACTAAGGATAAGCATTGTTTCGTGACAGTTTTGTTTCAGTTATCCATGTAGGTGTAGGTGAGGCTACTTGGAGCATATAGCTGTTCTCTTTATAAGTGTTGGATAGTTGATTAAATGTATACCCCCATGTACTAAGATGCAAGGTGGGTGTGGTGGAAAGAAGTTGGACTTTAAAAAGGGATCAGGCCACGCCTGGTGGCTCATGCTTGGTAATCCCAAAACAGAGGCCAATGTGGGTGGATCACCTGAAGTCGGGAGTTCAAGACCAGCCAGCCTGATCAACATGGTGAAACCCTGTCCCTACTAAAAATACAAAATTAGCCGTGTGTGGTGGCGCATGCCTGTAATCCCAGCTACTTGGGAGGCTGAGGCAGGATAATTGCTTGAAACTGGGAGGCAGAGGTTGTAGTGAGCTAAGATTACGAGATTGCACTCCAGCTTGGGCAGCAAGAGCAAAAGTCCATCTCAAAAAAAAAGAAAAGGGGGATCAGGGATATTAGAATTTGAATCTCAGCTCTATCACTTACCAGCTATTTGACTTTGTACATGTTACTTTATCTTTCTTTTTGAGAATTAGATGAAATAATGCATTGATTTATTATATATTTTCTAGTTTATCATAGGTTTTGAATAGTTAGGCATATTCTTCTTCCTCCCTTCTCCAGTGGCACTTAAGAGTGAAGTTCATGGAAGATGGGTAGGGAAGGCTCCCTGAAGTAAGTGGCCCTTGATTTGTGCCTTGAGGATAAGGTTGTATAGACATTGATTCATGCAGTAGATATTTATAGAGTACCTATTCTTAATGGAGAGGAGGGAGGATAATGTAAATTGAGGCAGGTTTTGTAAGAGAAGCAATGCACACATTGTCTGTAACAGAAGGTTTGCGTACAGGAGCTGTGAGCGATAAAAACTTATATTTATTAGGCGCTTAGTCCTTTACACATTTTATCTTTTTTAATCCTTACGCAACTCCATCTTATTATCCCCATTTTACAGGTAAGATAACTGAAGGTTAGAGACATTAAGTGAGTCACAAGGTTTAGAGCTAGTAAGGAAAAAGACAGGATTCAGTTCTTGTGGGTTTTTTTTTTTTTTTAACTCAAAGTCAGACTGAAGGACAGGCTAAAGGAACCACTGAGGGTTTTTTTTTGTGTGTGTGTGTGTGCTATTGAGGTTTTTTTTGAGCATAGGAGTTACAAGTACAAAATGATGCTTTCACATGCTAAATCTAGTAGCACTGGGAAGACTGGATAGGAAAAATTTTTGAGAAATTGATGCAGTAGATTCACTAAGTGGCGGAAAGAGTCAGAACTCCTTTAGAATCTCACTCTGCAATTTACTATCAACGTGATCTTTAGAAAAATTACTGAATCACATGGAGTTTCAGTCCCCTTGCTTTGCAGAAGATGATTGTACCCATTTTTTAAGGGCTGCTGAGAGGAGTTAAATAGGATAATAGTGCATTAATTAGGATCTCTGTCTCTTCCTGTTAAAACAGTAGTTTGTATTTAGACTAGCATAGTACCTCATTAAGTGCTTAATACATGTCTAAATGATTGAAGGTAGGAATGAATGAACTCATGAATAGTGCAGGAGTGAAGAGATATTTGGCAGGTCTGCCAGAGAAAATGAAAGCGCAGTTCTAGAGGCGTATCCCAGGCAGAATGAACAGGACTTAGAGGCTAAGGATATTGGGGCAGGGTGAGGACTTGTTTATACTTCCTCTAGGTTGTCAAGTCATATTGTTGCAGTTGCCATTATTGCTAGAAATGGAGAAGTTCTAAAGGCAAGCTGGTGTAGGGACCAACGGAGAACTTTCCCCTTGACCCTCTGAAGGTTCACCAAAAATCACTGACAGGTGGCAGATTGATTAATAGGAGAAAAGGAATGTACAAATTTATTTAACATGTATACATGGGAGCCTTCAGAATGAAGATCCCAAAATACAGGGGAAATGATCTGTTTTTATGGTTAGGTTCAACAAAGTCTAGACAGCTACGTAGAAATGTGATTGAACATTAAGGGTATGATCTAATGCTAATAGACTTGATTGGGCAAGGAAGGCCTGTCTGTCTAGATTCTTCTTGGCCTCTCTGAGCATGCATTCTTCTGGGTATGGGGCAGGACCCTCTCGGGAATGGGGGCTTAGGCCCTACAGTCAAACAAGGTAGGTCAGATAGTTACTTTATGTCCAGTTTTTACATGGAAAAGCAAAGGGAAAGTTGGTATATTTTAAGGTTTTATGGCTGGCTTTGGGGAAAATGGGTTCTGTTTTTTATGACCTGCCTTGGGGAAGATTCTGGTTTCTAGGGCTAGTTCAGGGGAGAATGGGCCTAGGAGACACAAGAGCAGGAGAAGATCAGAGAAAAATTTCTGCTTCTAAGGCTGCTTCTGAGGACTTCATTTTGGGGTATTGTATTCTGAGCCCCAACATGAAGGAAGATTTTTATACGGAGTATTTTCTGGAGCCTATAAAAAGGGTCTTATACGTCTGCTTTTCATCTGAAACATTATCATGTGTGTTGTATTAAACTGATTTCTTCATATCATATTTACTTCCTTGTTCTATGCGTCTGCCCCTGTTTTTAATCTTGATATCTACAACTGTTCTTAATATTCACCTTCTACTGTTTAAACCATTTCAAAATATACATGTATGATTCCTTTTATTATAATAGTGAATCTTTGTTTTTACAATTTGTAAAGAACATCAACTCTCACTCATCAATTATTTCTACAGTTTTTTAAAAAACAGATTCTTACATGTTTTGTAATATATGGTAACAATGTATGCATGTACCAAAAATGTATTTTAGGAATTTTTATTTTATTATTTATTTATTTATTTATTTTGAGACGGAGTTTCACTCTTGTCACCCAGGCTGGAGTGTAATGGCGTGACCTCAGCTCACTGCAACCTCTGCCTCCTGGATTCAAGCAATTCTCCTGCCTCAGCCTCCCGAGTAGCTGGGATTATAGGCATGTGTGCTACCACCCTCAGCTAATTTTGTATTTTTTACTAGAGACGGGGTTTCTCCATGTTGGTCAGGCTGGTCTTGAACTCCCGACCGCAGGCGATCTGCTCACCTTGGCCTTCCAAAGTATTGGGATTACAGGCGTGAGCCACCATGCCCGGACATTTTATTTCTTAAATGTTAATTATTGCCACATATTCTAAATAGGTGGTACGCCTTGCCACACACACACATACACATGAAACAGTTATTAAACTGTTTAAGCCCTAGACTACCCCTAAGATTAAGGAAATCATAATGCCGTTGTTTTTGTGCCAAATTTAGAATATACCGTTTCCCACTTGGGAGTATGGATTCTATGCTATTGCGATTCTTGGGTGCCTTCCCTAAGAAGGAAAACTTGTTTGCTAACCTCAGATGGTTGTAAGACTAAGACCTTTCTTTTCCTAGGTGATTTTCGTCAGAACCTGTAGATTAAGGTACTGGCATTTACCTTTAGCTGAGTCCTAAGTAGAATCTTTTGCATTTTTGGGAAGGAATTACTTAAACACCAGTTTATTTGTTGACCTTTAGATGTTTAGACTCTTCAGTGGATGAACATACTTACTCAATATTTACTCCCTTTGAACCGTATAATCTAACAATTCTATTAGGTTACAAAGGATCAGTTAATCATCTCTAGGCTCTGAATAAACATTTAAGCCAGAGTTGGAATTTCTAGGAATAAAAAACAATTTATGGACAGTCTCATTGGTTGCTACGGGCTTGAAAACCACTGATTGAAGAAATCATTTCAGTGATATAGACTGAGGGTTTAAAGGCAGTGAGTGCTTTAGCAGGTTTCTAGAGACTACAAGACTAGCAGTGAGAGTATAAAAAGTTTTTGGTAATAGGCATTTGTTTTTATTTTTGGCTTAAAAAAAAAAAAAGAAATCCTGACGTCATTAAAGAATGTGAACTACTGAGAATATCTGTCTGGATTGTCTGAGCTTTGGAGACCGTGGAATTGTAAATCTCTGCATAATGTCCCTTTGATTTTTGTTAGAGACCTCGTTTATGAGGTTGTAAATAAGGGGCTAACTTTATCTTTCTATTCAATAACTGAATGATTTTTACATAATTTGTTATTATCCCTTTGGAGATACAAGTCATTTGGTCTTTTTTTCTTTTAAGTGAACAATTGAATGATGGATTTTCCTGTTCATTAGTGTGACATTTTGAGTTTGTTGAAGTTGTTTTTATATGTGACTTCTTGTTATTCTTCAGCTGCTCTCTGTTGAGTACAGACTACAGCTTCTAGCATATCACTTCCAGTTGAGAGGTAAGGACTTAATGTTGCAGTAAACACTTTCTCAACTCACTGTTTTCTGTAGCAGCTCACTCTAAGTAGAGCAGGCCAAATCTGGTTGACCATTATTTGCCTCTTAGTTGTGGTAGATCAGGTATAAAAATACATATTGGTAGAAAGAGATCCACGTGGAGGAATGAGGGAGTCAATTCTACACTAATAATTCCTCTGGTAACAGATTTTCCATCAGATTGCTTTCATATCCAACTCATTAGTTGGTTTTATTGTGATATAGAATAGTTTGACTAATCAGGCCTTTTATTCATTTTTTGAAAAACTATATATATCTGAACTTTTTGACTCTTAAAAACTTTCTTTTGGTTATTTGACAATAAATATTGATGAAATGTATGATGAAGGGGAGACTGTGAGATTTGATGATGTTAAGTAATATCTGAACTTAGACTTTTGGTATTGGAATATTTGTCCCCTGTTTGTTTACCAAGTATTTACTGAATCTGCTATTTGCAAGGTGCTGTTTATGGCAGCTGTGTGCTATGTGGTACGGTAAGGAATAAAATGAATGAGACATACTTCTGACATTGAGTTTATAGTTTAGGAGGGGAGATTAGGCACATATACTCCTATAATACAAATTCATTGAGATAAATGCCATAAGGTACATGTAAAATAAAACTAAAAGTTTTCGACAGGGATGGTATGCTTGGAGTTGTTTTATAAAGCTTAATCTGACAGTGGCATATGGAACTGTTAGATTAACAGTGTAACTCAGCCCGGGCATGGTGGCTCGTGTCTGTAATCCCAGCACTTTGGGAACTGAGGCCAGAGGATCACTTGAGGTCAGGAGTTCGATACCAACCTGGTCAACATGCTGAAATCCCTTCCTTATTAGAAATACCAAAATTAGCCAGCGTAGTGGTGGGCATTTGTAATCCCAGCTACTTGGGAGACTGAGGTAGGAGAATCGCTTGAACCCCAGGAGGCAGAGGTCGCAGTGAGCTGAGATCTTGGCTCTTCATCCTGGACGACAGAGACTGTGTCTCAAAAAATAAACAAACAACAACAACAACAACAAACCCAGTAACTCAGATGTAAAGATGTAAGGTAGAAGAATCAAACAAAGCCATAAGATTTTAAGCCTTGCTTATTGGGATATGTAGAAGGTAGTGCTATGGAAAAAATATTTTCAGTGAAACATACTGGCTTGCTTCGGGGCATATTGAGTTTTAATTACTAGTGCAATATATAAGTGGAGGATGACCATGAGGCATTGAGAAATGCAGGGCTGCTGTTCTAGAGAGAAACTGAGGGTAGAGATTTAGGTTTAGGTGTCATAATCATCGAAATGAAAGTTGAAGCTATGATTATGGGTTAGTTCAGCAAGGGAGAGAGTTTAGAAAGAGAAGACCACCTGGAAAATGCTTATAGTTGGAGCAGAGGAAAAGAAAGAAGCAGACAGAGCTGTATGAAGAGATTGAGGTGACAGTGTTACTAAGTCTTGAGGTAAACGAGTTTTGGGAAGTATTGTCAGAGATGGGAAGAGCTTGGGCTTGAATCTCAGTCCTGCCACTTAACCAGCTTTGTGACCTTAAGCAAGGTTCTTAACATTTGTGAACCTCAATGTTCTCAACTACAAAATGGGGATAAAATTCCTATCTATTATCCTTTAAAAATCCAAGTCAGCTTTTGTTATTCCTCTGCTCATAACTCTCCAGGGGCTTTCCAATGTAAGACAATGTGAAATCCTCATCATGGCCTTCAGAGCCTTATGTGGTCTATCTGTTGCTGGTTTAATTACATTTCATGCCATTTTCTTCTTTGCTTTTTCACCTCGATTCAGATTTAATCACACTATTTAATATTTTGAATCTATGTTTTATATAATTTACAATAGAGAGCTCTTGATTTCTATGGAATATCTTAAATTGTACAAAAGCCAGATTGTAAAAAAAAAAAAAAAGAGTATTTCAATGGAATACATAAAAGGTAACTCTCATTTTATGAGTTATGACTTTGAGAAAAAAATTTGTGCCTCAAATTATGCATAAACAATGTATATATGGATACTTTCTTTTATTGATTATGAAAAGACTGTGGATTGAAAGGCTGGAACACAGACTTATTTTGCATACGTTTATCTGTATAAACTTTGGAAATGAAACATGTGGTCAGACCTTGACAATAGATTGATCATTTATTTATTACCAGATTGAGTACTTAGGTGATAGGTGGTAATTAGGGAAGGGGAGTTAATTGAAATGACTGCTTGAGAAATAATAAAACATTTTAAAGAAAGTCTTTTTAAAATGTCAGTACAATTTCTTACATTACAGTGACTTCCATTGCTTTTATACTACAGTGAATGTGAAATATGTTTTCATCCCCAAGGACTTAAACTGAGCACATAGAATGCCTAATAGTGGTTGATACTTTGATGGTTAAGGGTCTTATAGTATTTTAGATTTATTATTCTTCCATTATCATAGTATAGTAGATAATACAGTACTATATTAAAGACTTATTTGAATCTGTATTCACTATAGTTTAAACTTTTAATTTGCCTTTTAATTAATCACTAGGTTTTTTCTACTCATTGATATGCTCTTAAGCAATGTTATAATTGAGGTTTGTGTATTTTTTCCTTCATGTAATAGGAAATGAATCTGTTTTATCTTTGGATACTAGGAATATAGTTAATAAGTATTTGTTAGTGAGCCTGAATAATTAATGAGTCAAGTTAGTATGGTGAATTGACCTTACATACCATGTATGAGGCTCTGTCTTCCTCGTAATTATACTTGAGAGGAATCAGTAACTGAAATAAATAGGCCAGGTGTGGTGGTACACGCCTGTAATCCCAGCACTTTGGGAGGCCAAGGTGGGTGGATCACCTGAGGTTAGGAGTTTGAGACCAGCCTGGCCAACATGGTGAAACTCTGTTTCTACTAAAAATAGAAAAATAAGCTGGGCATGGTGATGGGCGCTTGTAATCCCAGCTACTTGGGAGGCTGAGGCAGGAGAATTGCTTCAACCCAGTAGGTGGAGGTTGCCGTGAGCCGAGATCACGCCACTATACTCCAGCCTGGGTGACAGAGCAAGACTCCATCTCAAAAAAAAAAAAAAAAAAAAAGAAAAGAAAAGTATTTAGTAAAATGTACCTTAAATAATTCACATGTGAAAGAAAAGTATTAAAGAAGAGTGCTAAATCAAGTATCATCAGATTGGAGCAAGTTCCTTTTATAAGAATGCTGAATTTTTCAATTTACTGTCATTTGTTTTATATAGCCTTTTGACTCTTTAGATTTGTCAGGTTGCTTTGGTTTCTTGATTCTTACTTGATCTTGGGGGTTTGGATTTTGATTAATTCACTTTGGGAGTTTCCTTGAAAGATTCTGCACCTATTGACAGTGATGAAGGAAGGCTTGTTTTGATTAGCTTTGATTTTTAAGCCTTGAAAGAAATTGAAATAGACATGGGATCTGTTTTTTAGACCTGTATGTCAGAAACTTGCAAGCACAGGAGGCACTGAATTAACCAGGACTAGCCTGAATTTCAGTGTGCCCCGGCTGCATTTAGAGCCCATGGAGTGTAGTATAACTGTATTTACTCTGAATCTAAATTTCCTTTCATTGTCTCTTTTCTACCCTTATTTCATTCATCAAATATTACATGTAACCTATAATAAGTGAGAAATACTGGAGTGAGAAGAACCTGGATGAAGGGGGAAGATAAACTTAAATACACTCAAAATTATCTGTGATAAGTGCTATTAAGAAGACATACAGAGTGTTACTAGGCTGTGTTACAAGAGGATCCATTCTAGTGTAGAAGATTTGGGAAGCCTTTCCTAAGGAAGTGACATAGTGATTATATGAATATAATGAAGTGAACATATGTTAGGTTTAACATTTATGGGATAAAAGCCAAATTTTAACGTGAAGAAATCAAGAGAAATAGGAGCAATTACTTTGTAGAAAGAGAGTTTGTTTGACAGTTTCACAAATCCAATACCCTGGTCAAGAATTTTGCCTTTACTTAACTTGAAGGCAAAGGCAGTAAGAAAACTTCACTGCCTACAAATACCTCAATTAACAGATGCTCTGAATCTGAAGCTTCCTTCTAATAAAATCTATGTTTTAAATTATAGTAGTCAGAAATTTTCAATTACAAATGTTAGAAAAACTATTTTGAACAACTTCTCTTTGTCTTCCCCCATTTAAAGGTAAGTTGAGATTGTTTTAGACAAAATTGTGAAGTCTCAAGTTAAACATATCTTTTTTTCTTTTTTATTGAGATGGAGTTTTGCTCTTGTTGCCCCGGCTGGAGTGCAATAGTGCAATCTTGGCTCATGGCAGCCTCTGCCTCCTGGGTTCAAGTGATTTTCCTGCCTAAGCCTCCCAGGTAGCTGGGATTACAGGTGTGAGCCACCATGCTTGGCTAATTTTGTATTTTTAGAAGAGACAGGGTTTCACCATGTTGATAAGGCTGTTCTCAAACTCCTGACCTCATGTGATCTACCTGCCTCTGTTACAGGAAAGGGATCTGGATTTAGACCCCCAAGAGAGGGTTCTTGGATTTCTTGCAAGAAAGAATTCAGGGCAAGTCCTCAGTGCAAAGCAAAAGCAAATTTATTAAGAAATTAAAGTGGTGAAAGAACAGCCACTCCATAGACAGAGTAGGACGTTCCTGAAAGTAAGAAGAGGATCACTTCCACCCTAGGTACAATGCTTGTGTATATGGGGAGTTGTGCTCTGCTACAAGGGTTTGTGATAAAGGATTAATTTTCTTAATTACTATATTTTGCAAGAGTTGATATTATTATTGTTAAAGCAAAATTAGGAATGCCTTTGTTATTCAGCCATCAGGGTATCTGGGCACTCCCAAGTCTGGGTCTGTTTAGGAAACATTATTAATTTGTTCCCATAACTGTAAACATCTAGAGGCTAGGAATGCCTGATTTTCTGAGAATGCAACCCAGCACGTCTCAGCTTCATTTTCCTAGCTTTCACTCAAAATGGAATTTCTCTGGTTCACATATCTCTAACACCTTGGCCTCCCAAAGTGCCGGGATTACAGGCGTGAGTCACCACACTTGGCCAAGCATCCTTTTAAAGATTTCTTTTTTGTGCTGTTTTCTTTTTTTCCAACGGTTAAATTTCATGATTAGATATCTGGTTCAAATAGGTGGTTAGGATTACCCTATCAAAGAATAATAAAGGATTTTATATTCATCAAATGATTGATGGACTCATTATTAGACTTTAATATGAGTGAGTTGAAGCATAGTTTAAATCTTTTAGCATTGGCTTAATCATCTTTTTAATGGAATTTATGTATCAACAAATAGTGAGGCAGTTGTTATTTTTTAGTCAAGATAGTTACTGTTATCTGTGATTTCTTCTCTTTCTCAAATCATCCTTACTTTCTGGTCTTGAACTCTTAGTGTTCATGAGTTCTGTTTAAAGGGTTCAATTCATTGCCCAATATTCACCCAGTACTTAAGTATGCAGAAGATGGCAGGGTATGAAAGAGTGTTTTGGTTTAAAGTTGTGGTGCTGCATGTAAGTTACATCACTGAAAGTTGAAGTGACAGGTATGTGTTTTCAAGACTGTCCCTATATTATAAAAATATTGGTATTACTCAGTTTTGAACATAGGTATAATGTATGCAGGTTCAATCTGAGTCTTGTTCCTGATCATATTTTGTTTCAGTATTGTAACTTAAGTATATTTTTATGTTTATCTTGAAAGCCTATCTCAACTATTACATGAAAATTTTTAAATGTAGGAGAGGAAAGCTATTTCAGGTAGGGTATGTAGTAAGGCTTAATGATCATCACTGAAGTTTGATGGTATGATTTTCATTATAGGGAGGCTTTACAGTATAATAGTTACGGAAAACTTTTGAAGATTGCTTGTATCTTCTCACATATGTTATTAACAAGTTGCCCTAGTTTTTTGGCTTGTTTTGTTTTTAATAAGCTGGTTGTTTGTCTCTGTTGAGGCAGCATGGTGTAATGCACTGGGTGTGAGTTACAAGATCTGAGTTTTTGTTTTGCTTTCCGATTTATGATGCGATTTCCTCATTTATAAATGAAAGAGAATCCTGTCTTAACAACTTCATGGCTTGCTATGGGAATCATATGAGATAGTACACATATAAAAACTATAAGAAGATAGGTAAATATTGGTGTATGATACTGGTTTCTTGTCATTTTGTTTGTGATATTTGTGTTTGGCTTTTGTAGCTTATGATTCTAACATTAAAAATAAAGATGTTTCCAACAATTCAGATTTAGCTTATTAGAATTCTTCAAAGAAACGAAAGCCTTGTGTGTGTGTGTGTGTGTGTGTGTGTGTGTGTGTGTGTGTGAAAAATAATGAATTGACTCACAATTTTAGAGGCTTAATAAGTGCCAAGATCTGCAGTTGGCATGCTGGAGACCCAGAGAGCCAACGTGTAATTCCAGTCTGAGTCCAAAGGTCTGAGTACTAGAAGAGAAAGTGGTGTGAGTTCCAGTCCGAAAGCCAGCAGGCTGTAGACCCAAGAACTGATGTTTCAGTCAGGTCTGAAGGCGGGAAAATACCAGTATCCTAGCTCAAGAAGTCACATAGGAGGAGTTTGTATTTTGTTCTCTTCAGGTCTTTAACTGAGGGGTGAAACCTACTCACATTAGGAAGGACAATCTGTTTTTCTCAGCCTACTGATTCAGATGTTAATCTCATCTAGAAGCACTCTCATAGACATACCCAGAATGATAATTTGACCAAATGTCTAGATATTCGTTGGCCCAGTCAGGTTGATACATAAAATTAAACATTGTATGCAGGAAGATTTGTTTGTTGCAACAAGTAATTCTACTTTCTTTATTATGCTATTTTTTTTTGAGACAGAGTCTTGCACTGTCGCCCAGGCTGCAGTGCAGTGGCCCAATCTTGGTTTGCTGCAATCTCTGCCTTCTGAGTTCAAGTGATTCTCTTGCTTCAGCCTCCTGAGTTGCTGGAATTATAGGAGTGTACTACCACACCCAGCTAATTTTTTGTATTTTTAGTAGAGATAGGGTCTTGCTATGTTGGCCAGACTGGTCTTGAACTCCTGGTCTCAAGTCATCCACCCGCCTCAGCATCCCAAAGTGCTGGGTTTATAGGCATGAGCCACCACAGTTGACCTTTCCCAGATATTCTGATTCCCAGAGACGGAAATCTCTTCTAAACACTTAATAAAACAAACCTGCACAACACAAAAAGGAATTGGGGTTGGAGCAGGAAGCAATTATGCAGAGTGAAGGAAATGAGCATTTTGTTTTCTTTTTCTTTCTTGCTTTTTTTTTTTTCATAAGATGGGGTTTCACCATGATGGCCAGGCTGGTCTTGAACTCCTGACCTCAGGTGATCCACCCACCTCGGCCTCCCAAAGGGCTGGAATTACAGGTGTGAGCCACCGTGCCTGGCTGAAATGAGCATTTTCAAAGTGCCTACTATGTGCTGGTTACTCCGCTAAATACTTTATATTTATTACCTGATTTATTAAAAAGTACCTATAAATAGATCTTGGACAAGGAAGAAAGAGGGTAAAGTTAACTGCACAGCTGGTTGTTGTCCTCTCTCTTCTATTGGAATTCATTCTTTTTATTTGCTGATTTAGTGTTGTGAATGCTGTGTTTCCGTCTTCTTTCCTCTTTATTTTTTGTAGACTGGAGATGTAATTTCTAGCTCCTGAGTCATCATAGGTGCCTTATTTAGTCTTTCTGCAGGTTAGATCACCAAATTTCTGAATAGTCTGGTTATTTTTATATCATAGTTGTAGTTTCCCTGTGTTTTTGTGTTTTTCTCTGAGAATAGGCAACCTGAACTTCTGTGGGAGCTAGTAAGTGACAGGTTTAAATTTATAACATGCAGCATAGATAAGTGATAATTCTCCTTATGTAGGATGTGTTTGGACTTCAACATCAGTTCGTAGTTAATAACCACTTGCCTGACTTCAGTCCCTGCTCTTCCTCTGTCAGTTATGTCACCTTGGGTAACTTCATCTCTCTGTTACTAACTTTTTCCTCTCTCTAAAATGGGGATAATAAAATCATTTGCATTAAAATCATGTCCCATAAAATGAGGAGATAGAAATCTAAAGAGCATCTAAATGAGGATTTTTCAAAGAAATAGTTGTAGAGTTAAGATTGTTATGAAAATTAAATGAGTTGACATTTGTATGGCGTATATGATGGGGTGGCTGGCACAAGTGCTATATAAGCACTTTTTAAAAATAAAATAAAAATTCTGGTACTAACATATTAAAAATATACAAATTCATTATGCTCTTTGCTTTAAAGCAGTTGTTCTTACTCAATAAGGGGCACAATTTTATCTCCTAGGAGACATTTAACAATGTCTCCAGGCATTTTTGGTTATCACAGCTGGAGGGATTCTATTGGCATTTAGAAAGCAGAAGGCAGGGATGCTGCTAAACATCCTACAATGCATAGGACAGCCCTGGACAACAGATGATCTGGCCCAAAATGTCAGTAATGCCAAATTTGAGAAACCCTATTTTAAAGAAATCATTATTTCCTAGAGACTACTTTAAGAAAGATTAAATAGATACAACATAAAATTGACCGTTACTGCAAACTAATTTTCCAAAGAAACTAGATTTCTCACACTATCACACCCTTTAGAAATGTATTCTTCTAGAAGAGTTTAATGGGTAAGCTCTGATTTAGAGTTTGGTACTAATAAGGCTAAGATCATGGATCAGCCCCTTTGAAGGTCAATTAGCTTTATTCTATTCCACGGCCATAAAGTGCAATCCCAATACTAGTCAGCCATCTCTACGGCAAATATACAGCATTAATCACATGGGGAAAGAGATGAGAATAACAAGGGAATGTATATAGTCCTGATGGATTTTTGATAGTGACAACCTTAGAAGAGATGCTTCTAAATTGGAGGCCTGACCTTATAATTTTGTATCACCTTCTGTCTATGCCCATTGTATTAGTCAGGTTGGTCTCCATACTTGCGTTTCATCAACTCGGCTTAATGCTCCCTCTGCCTTTTGACTCATGGCTGGAATATTTGCGAAGATATTCACATATGTATATCTATGTGTGTATACATATATATATATATATATATGTATTTTTTTTTTTTTTTTTTTTTGAGATGGAGTTTTGCTCTTGTTGCCCAGGCTGGAGTGCAATGACGCTATCTCAGCTCACCACAACCTCCGCCTCCTGGGTTCAAGTGATTCTCCTGCCTCAGCCTCCTGAGTAGCTGGAATTACAGGCATGTACTACCACGCCCAGCTAATTTTGTATTTTTAGTAGAGACGAGGTTTCACCATGTTGGTCAGGCTGGTCTTGAACTTAGGTGATCCCCCCTAGCCTCGGCCTTCTAAAGTGCTGGGATTGTAGATGTGAGCCACTGCGCCTGGCCTTGCATTTTTTTTTCTCGGTACTTTATTGTTTTATAACTTTCAAATTTAGGCACATGATTTATTTCAAATTAATTTTTGTGTATAGTTTGAGGTAGGTCAAAGTACATTCTCCCTTCCCCCTGCACAGATGTCCAATTCTTTCAATATCATTTATTTTTTTAAAATTACAAAATTTTAGAAGTAGAAGAAAATGAACGCTTTGTGTTATTTAATTTTACCTCTTTAATAAATGAGGAGACTGAAATCCAAAGAGCATCTAAACAAGGATTTTTCATAGAAGTAGTTATAAGGTTTAGATTAAAAATAAAATCTCTTACTTATGCTGATTGTTTCCATTCCCTGTTGAGATTTGTTTCTATGATAATTAATCCTTCTTTCTCACACTTATTCTTCTCACCCCAATAGTATAAATTGTAACATTTATTTATTGTAGAAAGTCTGGAACATATCCAAAAGTGAAAAGAAAATAACTAAAATAATGTATTATCAACCATTAAGAGATAACCAATGTATAACATTTTAGTGTTTGTTTTGTATGTTCATTACAAATTATTTTTTTTGTAATGTGTCTTTTCACTTTATATACTTTGATTCATTTTCCTAGGTCATTAAAATAGTCTTCTAAAACCAGATAGTATAAATATGTAAATACATATATAAATTTTAACCATGGTGGTATGATGTGCATTTTTTTAGCTAAATCTTTATATGCATGTTTGAAAAATTCATAAGAAATTAATGAATGTGGAATTATTTGGTCAAAGCATATGAACATTACAAAGTCTTTGATTATAAAATGTGATTTTCTGAAGGTATCTGATGATTTTATAGATGAGTGCAAGTGCTATTGTAATTACTATATGGCTGACACAATTATTGCTATGTTACTTGCTTAGATTAGTGCTTCGTAGCCTTTGTTATGCTGTAGTGTGCTGCGATTTACATAGAAAATGATAAAAATATGTGGCACACTGGGGAAAACAGAGGTGTTAGTCACCCTGCCTTGTTACTGGCTTGGCTAACTAGACTACTGAGAGGGTCAGTATTTTAGCCACTTGTAAACCTTGGTTAGAAGCTCCGGGTTACAGCAAAGTGATGATAATAAGGTCCTAGGTTATTTTCTGTGTCTTGTGTTAGAAGAAGGTTATACAAATGGAATCAAACAGTGTGTGTAGCTTTAGGATTACCTTTTTTTTTTTTTCCCCACTCAGTATGATTCTGTGGAAATTCATCAAGGTTGTTTCATATGTCCTTTTGGTTGTTCATTTTTATTGCTGAATAGCATTCCATGTCATGGATATATCACAATTTGTTAAACCGTTTACTTGTTGAAAGACATCTGGGTTGTTTCTGGTTTTTGACTATTATAGACAAAGCTGCTATAAACATTTCTTCACCGGTTTTTGTATACACACATATTTTTATTTCTCAGAGATAAATACCCCAGGACTACAATTGCTGGGACATATAATAGTTAGTTGTTTACTTTTTCAAAAAACTGCCATACTGTTTTCCAGAGTTGTTATACCATTTCATATTTCCACCAGTAATGCATGAGTGATCCAGTTTTTCTGAATCCTTGCCAACATTTGGTGTTGTCACTGTCTTTTAGCCATTCTGTTAGTTGTAATACCTCATTGTGGCATGAACTAGCATTTTCCTAATGGCTGATGTGCTTATTTGCTGTCTGTTTATATATTTTCCTATTTTCTAATTGGATTATCTGCTTTTTTATTGTTGAGTTTTGGGACTTCTTTATGTATTCTAGATACTAGTTCCTTATTAGATATGTGATTAATAAGTATTTTCTTCTATTCTGTTGATTGCCTTTTTAATCTCCTAACAGGTCTTTAATAGAGAAAAAGTTTGAATCTGGATGAAGTTCAGTTTATCAATTTTCTCTTTTATGAATTGTGCTTTTGGTGTCAAGTCTAAGAATGCATTGTCTAGCCTTGTAGCCATAAGATTTGCTCCATTTTTTCCCCTAGACGTTTTGTAGTTTTATGTTTCCTATTTGTGCCTGTGATCCATTTTAAAGTAATTTTTGCATAAAGTGTGACACTTAGGTCGAGGTTTAGTTTTTCTTTTCTTTTTTTTTTTTGTGACTGAGTCTTGCTGTGTCACCAGGCTGGAACGCAGTGGCACAGTCTCGGCTCACTGCAACCTCCGTCTCCTGGGTTCAAGCGACTCAGCCTCCCAAGTAGCTGGGACTACAGGCATGTGCCAAACGCCCAGCTAATTTTTGTATTTTTAGTAGAGATGGGGTTTCACCATGTTGGCCAGGGTGGTCTCGATCTCTTTACCTCGTGATCCACCCACCTTGTCCTTCCAGAGTGCTGGGATTACAGGCGTGAGCCACTGTGCTGGGCCAGTTTTTCTTTTCTTTTAACCTATAGATGTCCACTTGTTCTGGTATAATTTGTTGAAAAGGCTATCTTTTCATCATGGAATTGCTTTTGCATCTTTGTCAAAAATTCTGTTGGTTGTATTGTACAGGTCTACTTCTGGGTTCTCTATTCTTTTCTATTGATCTATTGGTCTGTCCCTCTGCCATTATCACACAGTCAGATATTGTAGCTGTATAGTAAGTCTTGAACTCAGAATGATTCCTTCTACTTTGTTTTTAGAGTTGTGTTTTAGCTATTGTAACTACTTTGCTTTTCCCTATAAATTTACAAATAATATTGTTTATATTTACAAAAAGCCTTTAAGGACTGTGTTAGGCATTGTATTAAACCTGCATATCACTTTGGAGAGAATTGACATATTTACTATGTTGAGTTGTCCAGTCCATGAACATGGTATGCCTCTCCATCTATTTATATCTTCTTCAGTTTCTTTCATCAGCATTGTGTAGTTTTCGTGCAACTTTTGTACATATGTTGTAGATTTATATCCAAGTATTTCATTTTTTTTGAGAAGTTATGTATGCTGTTGTATTTTTTAAATTTTGGTGTCCATGTGTTGATTACCCTTATGTAGAAATTCAATAGATTTTTGTATGTTTATCTTGAGTCATAATACCTTGCTCTGAACTTACTTACATTTTGTGTATTCCTCTTTTTATTTTTATTTTTTTTTGATTCGGAGTCTCTTGTTCTGTTACCAGGCTGGAGTGCAGTGGCGTGATCTTTGCTCACTACAATCTCTGTCTCCTGGGTTCAAGCGATTCCCCTGCTTCAGCCTCCCAAGTAGCTGGGACTACAGGCACACACCACCATGCCCAGCTAATTTTTTGTATTTTGTATTTTTGTAATTTAGTATTTTGTATTGTAGTAGAGACCACCATGTTGGCCAGGATGGTCTCGATCTCCTGACCTCATGATCCTCCCATCTTGGCCTCCCAAAGTGCTGAGATTACAGGCGTGAGCCACCACACCCAGTTGCCTTAAATTTTCTATGTAGACAATGAGGTTAACTGAAAATAGGATTAGTTTTGTTTCTTTCTTTGCAGGAATGGAGAATAATGTTTTTTTTCTTTAACTACTTGAATATATAACAGTACTAGATCCTGCCCATTGTTAAGTCAGAAATGAAACGGACATTATGTTCCAAATCTTAAAGATAGTGGGAGACCATAAGAACTGATGAGGTGGTTAAGGATTAGGGTGGAATTGAAAATGACACTTAGATTTTTGTTTCTAATTGGGTAGATGAGATGCTGTTATTTGAGGTAGGAAACTCAGAAGTAAAAGCATATTTGGGGAAATACAGTGGTATCTACTTTGGACATGTTGGTTTTTGCAGTGCCTATGGGGCATCTATGTTGACATATCCAATAGACATTTGAAGTTTGAACTTAGAATTGGGGGACAGGTTAGGGTTATATTAGGAATTCCTATATTGAGATGGTAGTTGATGCTGTGGGAGAAAATACATGTAGAATGAATAGAGAGATCTGATGAAGAAGTGCTAACAACGGAATAGCATTTAGAAATTGGAGAATGAAAAGAATGCACTGTCACAAAAAGCACAGAAGTTTCTCTTCTGTCAAAATTCTACCTGTTTGTCAACATGCATCTTAGAAGGTTCAGTGAAATCTTCCTGACATCATCACCTGCCTACTCCCTTTAATAATTTCCTCTTTAATAATTTCCTAATATGTGTTTTCTATAGTAATTTATTCTTCTAGTCTAGCATTTACCACACAGCTATACTATAGCTTATTGCTTTTGTTTGTGTCTACTTCCCTGTCAAGATTTTATGTTCTTTGAAGGCAAGCATTGGGTCCTATTCATCATTGTTTTTCCTTTGTTTGATAGTTGAAGTAATAGATGGTCAGTTTCAGAGGCTTGAAGAGGAAGGGGATAACCGAAAAATTGAGAGTATACCATTAGATTTGTTGGTCACTGACTTTAAAGAAAGTGTTATTTCTAGAAAAGTGGGGAATAAATGGAGAATTTTATAGTGTTTCTGCTCTCAAGTTAGTTTTTCCCTTTTTTACACTCCCTTACTTCTCTACGTTCTAACCTTTTTTGATATATTGTTTCATTATGATGGGGAAGTACTCTTTTCCACAAAAGACTAGTAAGGAGTCTGTTGTTCCTAATTCAGCTCATATACCTTTCTCCATGCAATTCCTGCCTTTACCTGTATTAAACTCACTCTGCTAAACTTCTGTGTTACTTTCTATTACTAACACTTAATCGGTCCTTAGTATCTATATATCTTGTGCATATTATGATTTATATTGCTTTATTTCCTGGAATGCTAATAGTTTGCTCAATAAATACTTAGATGTCATGTCTATCCATATAATTGCTGAATTGTTTCAGGGCTTTTTTGGGTTTTAATCTACAAATCTTCCTTTTATATTCAGAGTTCACCAAAAAAAAAAAAGTTTTCAATCTAAATTTAAAAGCTAAGTCATGAAGACTGATAGGTGGATATTTTTTATAAAACATTCCTGCGATAAACTTCTGCAGTCTTTTATATTGAAACTTGTTCCTGTTTCTGTGTTCTGGTAGCATATGATACTTACTTGTGTTGTTAAGTAGATTCTTAGTAGTATTTTTTCAGGCCTTTTTTAATGGGCTCCAGGAGGCCAGAAATAATTATTTTTTAAATTTACTTTTTGTATTACCCAACCCTCACCCTTTTTTTTTTTTTAACCACACAGTTATCTTGTTTGAATAACTGAATGAATTTCTCTGGTTTCTATTAGTGAAGCTCTCTGATAGTAATAGGCTGATAAAATCTTTAATATAGTTTTATTATAGCATCCAATTTTTATTTGAATTGCAGTTTTTTTCATTTAAAAGTATATTCTATTTTTTAGTTTAAAAGTGTTTTAAGGCATTACAAATATTTGTCTCAGTATATGGAGATTATTCAGCAAGTGACTCATGTTGTAATTTCTTGTTGTATATTTTACCCTTAATAAATTCAGCTTTCTTCCTATCCTGAACATTGTATTTTTATAGAGGAACTAGTAAAATGCCAGCATTTTTACTTTAGTTTTTAAATATATGCTTTTATTCAGTAGCTTCCACATACAAGCTGATTTAAGTGGGAAATGTTGGTTGGATTAAACAAAAAATCCTTTCTCTTTCCAGATTGCAGCAATTCTCCGGAAACGGAAATTAGACTATTATTTACACAAACTACTCCCTGAGATCCTACAATCTGCTTCATTTCTAACTGCTAATGGGGCCTTGTATATAGCTTTCTTTTGCATTTTAAGGTTGGTACTCATAATCACTATAGATATTAATATAGGTTCTTTTGTAGAAATGAAAACAAGTATGTGTTTACATAAATGTTATTTGGGTTACTGTCCCCATCCCCATTTTTCTTTTTATCTGTGAAGTGACATTTATGTCAATGAAAGCTTATAAAACCAGGAACTGTGGGCCTCTCGACCTCAAGATGTAATATAAACTTCAAATTATTAGTGTAATTATATAGCAAAAATGCTTTAAGATGTTATACATATTCTGAGGCCTGTTATATTTACCAAGTTGTTGAATAGGATTTCTTAGCTTTTCAACTCATAGATCAGGAATTTGAAGTAATTGTCTATGATATAGGTTAGGGCCACCTGCAGTGAATACGCTTCAAAAAGACTATAAAATATACATTTTTATGTATAAAACAGTAAGTTAACTTTTGGTATATTCTATCGTTGGAACTTTTGGTCCTGATTCAGTCTTATATATATTACCTGTGCTGCATCTTTATACATTATAGAGATGCAGATAGAATTCAGTCTTTTGAGTGTGCTTACTTATCTGACATATTTGTTAGCTCTTTACTGCTTTTTAATTTTTTCCTGTTGATTGTTGAAAACTCAAACTTATAGTTTTCTATTTTTTTATAGCTTCCTATTAGTGTTGCACAAAGTAGTTGTGCAGGTATATTTTAACTGCAATTAAAAATATAATTTCCAAATGTCTTTTACAGATTTTTCCCTCAGACCATTAATATTTATAAGCTTTCAGATTATGCAGAAATTAATTGATAAAGCTTTTATATGGTTGGACAAATCATGCCTTTAAATTGACATGAAAATCTATGTAAGGAACTTTTTTTATCATGTGCTCTCTAGAAAGCTTCTATGACTTGTTAATACTCTAATAATAATGACTAGATTAAAAAAAAATCGCAGTAAGTATACCTTGCTATTGAAGCATCTTTCTTTATGTTCTATGAACCTGTTTGGTTAGGTTGTTAGAGCATGTATCCTGAAAATACTAGGAGACCATAAAAACTTATCAGGTCATTGAGGATCAGGGTAGAATTGAAAATGACACATTTTGTTCCCAGTTAGGTAGACAAGATGCTGTTACTTGAGGTAGGGAACTCAGAAGTAAAAGCATATTTGAGAAATACAGTGAGATCTGCTTTGGACATGTTGGTTTTTCTGGTGCCTAAGGAATATCTATGTTGACATGTCCAGTAGACATTTCAAGTTTGAACTTAGACTATATTTAAGGTAACATTCATGTTATCCCTATAACTGATTCACTGAGTCCGTTTTTCTTAAGATTTTACATTCAATAACTTAAATTGTGTATGGATTTCATATTGGAGGGAAAAGTACTCCAGTCTTCATGGGTGGAAGGTTTCTGATGTCCATTTCAAAAAATACTCAAATTATGTGTCCTCAATAGCTTTTCTAATCTTTTTAAATCTGAGCTTCAATTTAAGAAATTATTTCAAGCCAGGTATGGTAGCTCATGCCTGTTACCTCAGCACTTTGGGAGGCCAAGGTGGGAGGATTGCTTGAGGCTGGCAGTTCGAGACCAGCCTGGGCAACATGATGAGACTCTGCCTCTTAAAAAAGAAACTTAACCAGCCTTGGTGGTGTGCCTGTAGTCCCAGCTAACTTGGGAGGCTGAGGCAGAAGGATCCCTTGAACCCAGAAATTCTGGGCTGCAGTGAACTATGATTGCAGCACTGCATGCCAGCCTGGGTGACAGGGCAAGACCTTGTCTCTAAAAAAAGAATAATCTTGATTCTTATCTATCTATCTATCTATATCTATATCTATATCTATATATATCTATATATAATTTTCATAATGTATAATTTAGCAGTTGACCAACTTTGTTCAGATAATTTCTTTTAATTTTTACTTGCTACTTCTCCCTTTCTTAGGAACAGATTGTTTTGAAAGGAAAAAAAAAATTTTCCTCATGTCTCCAGATATTTTATTTTCCTCTTAAAAGACCCAGGCAGCTACTAGTCATTTGTAATTGATGAGGCACTATGTGGATGCCTACTTTCAAGGAACATACTCTAGTAAATGAAAAATGATGTACACATAGAACTAAAATATTTAAAATACTTTAGTAAGTGCTGTAAGAAAAAGTTATGAAGGATTGTGGAAGCAAAGAAGGGAAAACATTTATTGAATATCTACTATGTATTGAAAAATAGTCATAATAATAGTAATAACAGCTAACACTTTCTGAGTACTTGTTATGTGTCCTGCATGGCGCTGGGAAATATCTCATATAGTTCTCTTAATGGCTGTATGAGATAGGTAATATTATTCTCATTTGATAAATACAGGAAACTGAGAAGCCAGAGGGTTTGTATAGCTGGCAGGTTTGGATCCAGGGAATGCCTAAATGATTGTGGCGGGCTATTACTGAAAGGAGTGATACCCATTAGTTGTTACTGTAGTAGCTTTAACAAGAGTTGGTGAGGGACTTAACTATGGCAGGGACAGTAGTTTGGAGAAGAATTTGAAAGATAAATTGCATCTGTAATAATTTAAGGGAGTCGTTTAATATGTGGGTTAAGGGAGAAAGAACGTTAAGGATGATGTGTGTCAAACGTTAAGTGGATAGGTAGTTGTTGATGCCATTAACCTAGGAAAATAGAGGAGAGAGAACAAGTTCATGGGGATGGGGGAGAGAGATAATAAGCCTGATTTTGCATATATTTATTTTGAGGTACTGTGGTACATTTAAATAGAGGTTGGATGGAGGTGGGAAACTTCTGTTCATAATAACTGAAGTGACCAACTAGGAATTTGATACAAAAATTCCAAATTTGAATTTCAGGAAGATACTTGGAAAATTCTACTCATGGACTCCTGGCTTTGGTGCCGCTTTGCCAGCATCTTATGTGGCCATTCTCATTGAACGAAAAAGCAGGTAAAATTTTACGTATCTATTTGATAGAACTGATTACCTGTCCCCAACCCTAGCTAGAATTTTTTTTTTTTTACTTATCACTTACAGTGATGAACTATTTCTGGATATATTTTTTTTGGTTCTGCAGCTATTTGAATGAAAATTAATTTTATATTAATATTTATATGTATGAATTAGGTATTTTTATCTATAAAATATAAAAATTAATATTATGGAGCAATAATAGTCTCTGTTTACTAAAAGATTAGAGAGTTCTGTGATGTGTCCTAACTAAAATATGGCATATGCAAGCTCTAGGCCAGGTGGCTCATGCTTGTAATCCCAGCACCTTGGGAGGCTGAGGTGGGTAGATCGTTGAGACTTGAATTTGAGACCAGCCTGGCCAACACTGCAAAACCCCATCTCTACAAAAAAACTACTAAGAAAATTAGCTGGATGTGATTATGTACTCATGTAGTCCCTGCTACTTTGGAAGCTGAGGTGGAAGGATCACCCAAGCCCCGGGAGGTCAAGGCTGTAGTGAGCCGTGATCATATGCTGCACTTCAGTTTGGGTGACAGAGTGAGACTCCTGTCTCAAAAAACAAGCAATTAAACAAACAAATTCTAATCAAAGGTCTTTTCCATAGCTGTAATAGCATTTCATTAAGCATAAGTACATCAGAAAATTACTAATAGGTTAGTAATAGTTTTTTTATCATCTAGATCTGTACTTCGCTTAATTTGCTTCGGGCTCATTGAATGATCTCAAATCAATTATTGTTGTTATTATTATTTTTTGAGATGGAGTCTTGCTCTGTTGCCCAGGCTGGAGTGCAGTGGTACCATCTTGGCCTACTTCAACCTCTGCCTTCCAGGTTCAAGCCATTCTCCTGCCTCAGCCTCCTGAGTAGCTGGGATTACAGGTGCCTGCCACCATGCCAGACTAACTTTTGTATTTTTAGTAGAGAAGAGGTTTTACCATGTTGGCCAGGCTTGTCTTGAACTCCTGGCTTCAAGTGATCCACCCACCTTGGCCTCCCAAAGTGTTGGGATTACAGGCGTGAGCCACCGCGCCTGGCCACGAAGCCACTCTTAATACATTTTTGTAAGTGTCATAGTATCTACATTTTTGTGGTTGTCAGTTTGATCATGTCAATGACTACAATACTTACACTTTTGGATTATTAGAATGACTAAACTCAAAGGATAGGTGGATGTTATAACCTCAGCAAAATCAAGTCAGTAATTCCAGAAACATAAGTTATTTGAACTGAAAAGAGGGTACATCATGATTATTGAAGCATGGATTTTGGAGCTGTGCTGTCTGGCTTAAGAGCCCAGCTCAGCCACTTACTGTGTGATATTCCTTACTTAAAAAATGAAAATAGTGATAATCTATTTGTAGGATTTAATTTAATTTACTTGATTTATTTATTTTGAGATGGAGTCTTGCTCTGTTGTCTAGGCTGGAGTGCAGTGGTGTGATCTTGGCTCACTGCAACCTGTGCCTCCTGGGTTCAAGCGATTCTCCTGTCTCAGCTTTCTGATTAGCTGGGATTACAGGTGCCTGCCACTGCACTCGGCTAATTTTTGTATTTTTAGTAGAGATGGGGTTTTACCATGCTGGTCAGGCTGGTCTATAACTCCCCACCTCAGGCGATCCACCCACTTCGGCCTCCCAAAGTGCTGGGATTATAGACATGAGCCACCATGCCTGGCCTTATTTTTTTTTTTTTTGAGACAATCTCACTCTGTCATCCAGGCTGGAGTGCAGTGGCTTGATCTCGGCTCACTGCAACCTCTGCCTTCTGGGTTCAGGCAATTCTCCTGCTTCAGCCTTGCAAGTAGCTGGGACCACAGGCATGAACCACCACACCATGTCTGGATAATTTTCTGTATTTTTATGGAGATGGGGTTTTGCCATGTTGGCAAGGCTGGTCTCGAACTCCTGACCTCAGGTGATCTACCTGCCTCGGCCTCCCAAAATTTTGGGATTACAGGCATGAGCCGCTGTACCTGGCCTTTGGGATTGTTTAGATACTTAAGTGAATTAATAGATGTTAAAATGCTTAGAACAGTGCCTGACACATAGAGTTATATATGTGTTAAGTATTATTTTTGCTTTTTTTGCCCATAAGTAATGAGAGAGTTATTCTGGTGATGGTAATTTCCTAATCAATTAAAAATTGTGAATATGGGTTTTGAAAATATATTTTTGAAATGTGTCACTTATGTGAAACTAAAGATGCTTTAAACAAGGTAGCTAGTATTTAGTCATATTTAGCACTTGAATAATAGCATTTTTGTAGTTACGTACCTACTTTTCAGCACAAACTGTTGAACACCTTTGTAACAATCAACTTGAGTCAGTAGTTATTAACATTTTGCCATTTTACTTTGTATGTGAATGTATGTGTTTTCTGTGTGTGTGAACCATATGGAAACATGTTATAGACATCATGCCACTTCACTCCTGAATACCTCAGCATTATCTCTTAAAATAAGGACAGTTTCCTACAGAATTGCAACACTATTATCACACACAAAATAGCAACCATTTTTTCATATCATCCAGTTCATATTGTCCTAAAATGGCTTTTAATGCTATTTTTTGAACCAGAATCTAGTCACAGTTTATGTGTGTTGATATATTTCTTTTGTTTCCCTTTTCTTTTCTTTTCTTTTCTTTTCTTTTCTTTTCTTTTCTTTTCTTTTTTTTTTTTTTTGGAGATGGAGTCTTGCTCTGTTGCCCAGGCTAGAGTACAGTGACATGATCTTGGCTTACCACAACCTCCGACTCCTGGGTTCAAGCTGTTCTCCTGCCTCCACCTCCTGAGTAGCTGGCATTACAGGCCTGCACCACTATGCCCGGCTTATTTTTGTATTTTCAGTAGAGATGGGGTTGTACCATGTTGATCAGGCTGGTCTCAAACGCCTGACCTCATGATTCTCCTGCCTCAGCCTCCCAAAGTGCTGATATTACAGGTGTAAGCCACTGTGCCTGACCTTCTTTTTCTAAAAGTACTTTTTCTTGAGATAGGGTCTTGATTTGTCACCCAGGCTGGAATGCAGTGGTGTGATCATAGCTCACTGGAACCTCAATCTCCTAGGCTCAAGGGATCCTCTTGCCTCAGCACCACCCTCCCACCATTCCCCTGAGCCCCCAGCAAGTGGCCAGGACTACAGGTGCACACCACCATGCTTGGCTAATTTTTTATTTTTATATTAAGTAGAGATGAGATCTCACTATGTTGCCCAGGCTAGTCCGGTCCTGAGCTCAAGTGATCCTCCTGCCTTGGCCTCCCAAACTGTTGGGATTACAGGTGTGAACTACTGCTCCTGGCCTATTTTCTTTTAATCTAAGATAGTCTCCCTGCTTTATCCCTCTACAGCATTGCTTTACTGACCAGGCCAGTTGTCTTGTTGTATGTAATATGTTTCCGATTTGTTTGAGTTATTTCTTCATGGAATTGGTGAATTGGTTCAACAATTGGTCCCCAAGCCCAATATCATTGTGGTCTTTGCTGACTTGTAGAGGTATGTACTGTCTTGGTGATCTTGGATAAGATCTGGAAGAATTCTCTGGATTAAAGCAGAGACTCTTATTCTTTTCCCTTACTTTCTCCCAAATAAACAGGGTCTCTCTCTCTCTCTGTCTTTGCTTTCCACAATGACAGGGCAGCACTGAGTTCCATGTGAAGTGTCTCAGTCACTGCGCTTTTCCTTCCACAAGTGCACAGACAGTCTGCACTGCATGAGTGCTGCTGGGGGATGGGGGAGGAGTGTTGTCGGTGATTCAAGACTGTCTCTTTGATCCTCCTCAATGCCTCTCATCAATATGAAGTTAAAACTAGAAACAGTGATTGCCCTCCTGATTTTTGGTTCTTGTGATGGTATATTTCTTTGTGCAGATCATTTTTAACATTTGGTATTCCTGCTGAGAGCATGAACAGGATAGGCTTCTATTCTGCTCTCTTGCACCACGCTTTGTTTTTCTTTCTTAATATCTAAAAAATCCACAACTCAAGCCAAAGGGCATTAATGCTTACTTAATGCTTAATGACCTTTGGCTTCAGTTCTATATTTTTTAGATAGCAAGATTACAACTCTAGCTTTCTTTTTGCTTGCATTTTCCTACTATATTTTACCTTTCTGTAATAATTTGTGTCTGTTTCATACACAAAATAAAGTAGGGTTTTATTTGGTGAATCAATCTGAAAGTCCATTTATTTTAATATGTTAGTTAAACCTATATACATTTACTGATACCACTGATATCACTTGTGATACCACTAATACCATTCATTGATACCTCTAATATGTTTGTTTTCAGTTCTGCAACATTACTTTACATTATTTTTACCATGCCTGTCACTATATGTTTTTTTACTTTCAATTTTAAATGATTACACAGTCATAGAAAGTTGCTCAAATATTACATAGAGTCATTTGAACCCTTAACCCATCTTCCTCCAATGATGACATCTTAAGTAACTGTAGTATAATATAAAACCAGGAAGTTGACATTACTGTCAACTACACTACAGACTTCAGTGTTCACCAGTTTTTATGTACGCCCATTTGTGTATGTGTATGTGTCTATGCAGTTTGTTCTCATGCATAGATTTGTTTACCCACCACCACAATCAATGTCCAAAACTGTTCCAGCATTACCAAGGATTGCCCATGGACTATCCCTTTGTAGTTGCACCCTTCTTCATCAAATCCTGTCTCCTGGTAACAACTAATATACTTTCCATTTCTATATTTACATCATTTTGAGGAAGTTATATAAATGGAGTCATGCAGTGTATAACCTTTGGATGTAGGCTTTTTCTTTTTTAAACTAAGCATGATGCCTTTCAGATCCCTCTAAGATGCTGCTTCTATTACTAGTTTCTTCCTTTTTATTGCCTGATAGCATTCTACTATATGGATGTACCAGAGTTTGTTAAACACTCAACTGTTGAAGGACGTTTATGTTGTTTTCAGTTTTTGGCTACTTCATCCATGAACATAGTATATCTCTCCATTTAGTTAGATCTTTTATTTTTTTCATCAGTTTTTATAATTTGCTGAATACATTTAATACACAAATTGGATTTACACCTGTTTCCCTTTTTGGGAACAATTGTAAATGATTTTTTTTTCTGTTTTTGTAACAGCTTTATTAAGTCATGATTCATATTCCATACAGTTCACCCTTTTGTAAACTACACAATTCATTGTTTTTTAAATATATTCACAAAGTTGTTTAACTACCATCACAAACAATTTTAGAACATTGTATTCACCTCAAATAGAAACGCCTTTAACTGTCACCCCTAATCTCTCATCCTCCTTATCCAGCCCTAGGGAATCACTAATTTCTGTCTCTATAGATTGCCTATTCTGGACATTTTATATAAATGGAGTCATACAATATGTGTCATTGGTGACTGGCTTCTTTTACTTAGTGTAATGGTTTCAAAGTTTAATGTCATACATGTCATTTCATTACTTTTTATTGTCAAATAATAATTAATTATATGGCTATGTCACATTTTATCTAGTCATAAGTTTATGGAAATTTGGATTGTTCGACTTCCTGGTTATGAATGATGCTACTATAAACATTTGTGGACACATTTTTGTGTGGACATATGTTTTTATTTTTCAGGATTATGTACTCAGGAATGGAATTGGTGGTTTAATATGGTATCTGTGTTTAGCTTTTTGAGGAACTGACAAGCTATTTGCCAAATATGTAAAAGATCTAATTTCTTCATTTCTTCACATTCTGGCTATCACTGTTATTATATATCTTTCTGATGATAGTCATTGTAGTGAGTGTAAAGTATTTCATTATGGCTTTGATTTTCATTTCTCAGATAACTAATGATATGATATTGAGCTTTTTTTCATATAGTGTTTGACCATTTACATATCTTACTTGGAGGAATGTCATTTCAGATACTTTGCCTATCTTTTAATTGGGTTATTTATATTTTAATTGTTGAGTTGTAAGGGTTCTTTAGATATTCTATGTATGTTTTTCTTACCAGATATATAATTTGCAAATATTTTCACCCAGAGTGTTGCTTTTTCACCTCATTGATCTTGTCTTTGAAACACAAACTTAAAAAATTTTTTTTTTTTTTTGTGGGATGCAGTCTTGCTCTGTCACCCAGGTTGGAGTGCAGTGGTATTATCTTGGCTCACTGCAACTTTCACCTCCTGGGTTCAAGCGATTCTCCTACCTCAGCCTCCTGAGTAGCTGGGATTACAGGCATGTGCCACCATGCCCAGCTAATTTTTTTGTATATTTAGTAGAGACGGGGTTTCCCCATGTTGGTCAGGCTGGGGTCGTACATCTGACCTTGTGATATGCCCACCTCGGCCTCCCAAAGTGCTGGGATTACAGGTGTAAGCCACTGTGCCTAGCAAAAATTTTAAATTTTGGTGAAGAAGTTCAAGTTATCTATTTTTTCTTTCTGTATGTGTGTGTATGTGTTTTGTTTGTTTTTTTTGGAACAGAGTCTTGCTCTGTCATCCAGGCTGGAGTGCAGTGGCGCAATGTCTGCTTACAACAACCTGTGCCTCCTGGGTTCAAGCAATTCTCCTGCCTCAGCCTGTTAAGCAGCTGGGACTACAGGCATATGCCACTACACCTGCTAATTTTTGTATTTTTTTTAGTGGAGTTGAGGTTTGCCATGTTGTCCAGGTTGGTCTCAAGCTCCTGACCTCAGGGGATCTGCCCACCTCTGCTTCCCAAAGTGCTCAGATTACAGGCCTGATCCATTGTTCCTAGCCGGTTGTGTTTTTGGTGGTATATTTAAGAAATCATTACCAGCATGAATATTTAGCTCCGTGGTTTATTTTATTATTTATTTATTTGTTTATTTTTTGAAGTGGAGTCTTTGTCAATCGCCCAGGCTGGAGTGCAGTGGCATGATCTTTGCTCACTCACTGCCCTGGTTCAAGCGATTCTCTTGCCTCAGCCTCCAGGTAGCTGGGACTATAGGTGCGTGCCACTATGCCCAGCTAATTTTTGTATTTTAGTATTGATGGTGTTTCACTGTGTTGGCCACGCTGGTCTTGAACTCCTGACCTCAGGTGATCCACCCTCCTTGACCTCCCAAAGTGCTGGGATTACAGGTGGGAGCCACTGAGCCCAGCCATGCTTTCTTTTAAAAGTTGTATAGTTTTAGTTCTTATATTTAAGTCTTTCATCCATTTTGAATTCACTTTTATATATAGTGTGAAGTAGAGAGTATTATGTTTTAAATTTTATTTTTCATGTTTATTGCTACAACATTTAACTATAATTGATTTTTTTGTGTTTTATCCTGACTTCTGTGACCTTGCTGAACTTATTAGTTTTAAGAGTTTTTGGTACATTCCTTGAGATTTTCTACATAGACAATTATATTGTCTGCAAATAGATATGGTTTCATTTCTCTTCCAATCCGTATATTCTTTATTCCCTTTTCTTGCCTTATTGTACTGGTACATTCTTACCTTGTACCTGCTCTTAGGGGAAGGCATTTAGGTTTTCATCATTAAGTATAGTATTAGCTGTAGGATGGTTTTTCAGATGCTGTTTGTCAGTGTTAGGATGTTTACATTCATTTTTAGTTTGCTGTGAACCTTTATCATGAATGGATGTAATTTTTGTTATATGTCTTTTCTGCATCAATTGATAATCTTTACCCTCTTTGTACTTTTTTTTTTTTTTATCAGCAAGGACAAGGTCTTTGATAGTGTTGTTTGTCTACAGCTGGATTTCTCAACTTTGGCACTATTGACGTGTTTTGGGCCAGGTAATCTTTACTGGGAGGGCTCTCTTGTGCAGTGTACCTGTACATGGCATTAGCACTGGCCTTCCCCTCACTACCAAGTTGATATAACCAAAAATTTCTCCAGTCAGTGCTACATGTCCACATGGGACAAATCTCTTCTTGTTGAGAACAACTTATCTATTTTTACTAATTTTCTTAGTCTAGTTTTATCATTTGTTGAGAGAAAAGTGTAAAATCTCCAACTGTGATTCTGGAATTGTCGATTTCTCTTTTTAATGCTATCAATTTCTGTGAGGATTTTATTGGTATTTGTACTTTTTGTTGCCATTTCTTCATGATGTCATGATGAATTGAACCTCTTATCGATATGGAATGTCCTTCTGTAGCTCAGATATTATTTGCTCTGAAGTTTATTTATTTTTTATGTTTTTGAGACAGAGCCACACTCTGTTGCCTTCCGCTGGAGTACAGTGGCCTGATGTTGGCTCACTTCAACCTCCACCCACCGAGTTCAAGTGATTCTTGTGGCTTCGCCTGTTCAGTAGCTGGGATTACAGGCACACACCACCACGCCCTGCTAATTTGTGTATTTTTTGGTAGAGACAGGTTTTCACCATGTTGGCCAGGCTGGTCTTGAACTCCTGACCTCAAGTCATGCACCTGCCTTGGCGTCCCAAAGTGCTGGGATTACAGGCATGAGCCACCTCACCTGGCCTATTTTTATTTGATATTGGTATAGCTATTCCAACCTTATTATGTTTACAGTTTGCATAGTCTGTACTTTCTTTCCAATAAATTTCAGACATCTGTGTCTTTCTATGTAAAGTATGTTTTTAGCAGATAACATATAGTGGGGTCTTTTTAAAAAATCTATTCTGCTAATATTAGCTTTTAAATTAGAGTATTTAGTTCATTAACATTTGATGCATTTATTGATTATTTATTGGTATGGCTAGGTTGAGTCTGCCATTTTATTATTTGTTTTCTGTTTTTCATTTGTCTGTTCCTTCTTACTTCCTTTGCATAATTTATTATTTTTTTTTAGAATTCCACTTTAATATTAATTATTATTATTATTTTGTTATTTTCTTTTAGTGCTTGCTCTATGGACTACAGTATAACTCTTTAAAGTTTCTTGATGTTACTATTTTACTACCTCTCAAAATGTGGCAGTCTGTGTAGGCCCATCTTAGGACTGCTTACCATTCAATTTGTTTTTTGTTTGTTGGTTTGTTAGTTTGCTTTTTCTCTTTTTTGAACACTAACATTTGTTCAAATACAGTAATACCAAAGTAAAAGAGTGTTACTGATATTAAGAGCAGTACCTTCTTAGGGTATAAAGAGAGGTTTCCTGGATGTGAGGTGATAACATGGATTTGGGTTGCTAATTTATTTTCTATTTTACTTTCATTTTTGATAGGTTAGGGTTTTTTCTTTTTTTAAGCTTTCTGTTTTTATTTCCTGTAAATGAGCTTTTGCACTAGTGTTTCTTTCTTAGACACTGGTTGTTCAAAGAAAATTTTTAGGTATTACAGATTATGACCTATTCTAACTATTAACTGAAGTGTTTTTATTGTTTTAAAGACTTAACAAGAAATTTAAGTTGAGCTTTGTTTAGCTTCCTTGTAACTGTTATCACATTGTTGCTGAAGAAAAATTTATCCTTCCCTTGATCTGATTGTTATATTATTGAACTCTTTGTGAATGTGTTGATTTAGTTCTTTTGTTTATTAGGTGATATGGTCAACAATACTGGGAAATAGCTCTGTAGTTCTTTCTGTTGAGAGTTGTGTGTGTCTGTGCATATCAATCACAATTCCTGGTTGGGTTTAATTAAAAACTTTAATTTTTGTTTTTTAGTGTTGTTCACAAGCCTAGTGACTTAAAAAAAATCAGGTTTTGTATTTTTTTTTCCTTTGGAGTTAAACTTTAAAACAGAGAAAAGCAAATCTTTTTGCTTTATCTCTTGACAGGTTGCCTTATAACGTGTCTTAAGTAAATGTGTCTGCGCTTTATCTGGAATTTGCAAGAGTTAATTCAGTAGCTTAATTTGCTCTGAAAAAGTATTCTTTACCCTCCATGAATTTATGTAAGATTTCATTAAATATCAAGATCCATTAAAGCTTATAAGTAATTTGCTCTCATTTTTATGCATATTTAAAAATTATTACATCTAGCGCCAAAAATGAAACATGTAGTATTGTAGTTCTTGTTTGGTAAGGAAAAAGAATTATAATTATGCCTTTAATTCACAGAGAAAATCAATGATATGCTGGTGGAAATAGCCAGCAGGCAGCTGGAAATGAGAGCCTAGGTTCAGGGGAAAGATGGTGGTTAGAGAAATAAAAATGGGAGGTTTTCCTCTGATAGGTGGTTGTTGAAACTATGGAAGTAGATTAGTGTGTGAAAGCCGAGTATGAGAAAAGGTCTAAGGTTGAATGGTTAGAGAAGCAGCCAGTTGGCAACTGAAATGTGTACAATTCAGTCTTTAAATTTAATGTCACCAATATACTAGAAAGAGTGGAAGAAACATATTGTGATGACTAGCAATTTCTTTTTTTGAAATAGTAAATACTGGTAGTCCTAATTTTTAAACCTCTAAAGCTTTAATAGTACAATCTTTACTCTGAGATTTTACATTCAGTTGTATAATCAATTTTTCTATAAGTATTTAATGAGGTGAGAACATACAATATACACTTATTTTTCTGTCTGGATATAGATATAAATACATAGATAAAGATCTATCTATCTGTAAATGTCTTCATCTATATTGGTTTATAAATGTCTTCATTTATATTGGTTTAAGTTTCCTTCTTCCTGACTCTTTTTTTCTTCTCTCTAATCCATCCATCCATTACCCCTCCCTTTCTAGTAGTATTAAGCATGCTTTGCTTGCTAGTTTCTGACACCTAGTAAGAGGGCAGCTTACTTAAATCTTAATCTCATCATTGTGGGGTTATGAGAAAGCTTTGAAGTTGTTTCCAAGGTTGCTTAAAAAATTTGTGCCACAAAGGATTCTGATCATAGTAACTCAGCAGGAAGCATTGGTAACATCTAGTTTATCTGTAGGAGGGCTGTTAAGAACTAGTTTTCTTTTTCTTTTTCTAGGAAGTGCTTTGTTTGTGGTTTGGAAAGAAGTTGTTCTGATGGGTTTTGTTTTGTAGAATTGCTGTGGAATTTGCTTTGATATTTAGTATTAGTTTAGATAAGTTAAGAATTGCAGTGTGCTCATACATGAACGTGGATTAAAATATCAACAGTTGCATGTTTATTGCAAGCATACTCATTGGTTGAATTATTAAATTGTACTATAGTACTTATGAAACTCCAAACCAGGTACTATCAGAATAAATGAACTATATGATATGCGAATAAAAAAATATCATAAATTTGGTCTGTAAGTTCTTGGTATCTTCAAATTTCATCAGCAAGTTAACTTCACCAGAGGATTAAACACTTTGTAGCCTTCTGTAAAGTTTACTCTTTATGTACTATGTAAGATAGAACGTGATTATAGATTCTTGCTGTAGATTAGAAATTTATTCTATTAATTCCTATACTTTAAGGAAGTATTTTTATATTTTCTAAAACATTCTGACAGATAGAACTCAGTTATACTTTAAAAGATTTTCCAGAGAGAGATCCAAGATGGCCGATTAACAACAGCTCAGGGTTGTAGCTCCCAGTGAAAGCGCAGAGAGCGAGTGGACGCTGCACTTTCAGACGAATTCTTGTTGCCCACAGACTAGGAGATTCCCGGCGGAGGAGCCACACGGGTCGCCAGCGCGACTTTTTTGGTCGGCGCGGCTATTTTGCCGGCGCCCCAGCACGGCGCTTCTCGGCACGGAGTATACGGGACGACTCCGGCTCGGCTGGTCCCGTCCCCACAAGGAGAAAAGCAATTGGAAGCGCTGAGGACTGAGAGTTTCACAGTAAGCACAGCTGACCGGGGAAGGTCCAGCTGTGCGGGGAAGGGGTGTCCGCCAAAGGAAAACTAAGAAGCAGAAAAAACTTCATCACCGGGCGGAGAGATCCAAAATGGCTGATTAACAACAGCCCAGGATTG